>CALYDD020000542.1:0-54855 GCA_944472135.2 Trichobilharzia regenti
TCGTATACCTTAAATCAAAACTACAATTTGACAATGTAACATGAAATGGACTCAGAACATGATTTACTGGTGATTTTGCTATGTGGATGTCAAAATGTTGTTGACATTTTTATGCATTACCACATTTTCAAGTGATGTATGGCTAGTTTTCTGTTGTTGTGTAGGATTCAGTAGACTACTTATAAGCGCAACGGTTATCAGTAGTATATAGACTCATACGAAAATTTAGCTATACATTTTTTTTAAAAGTACTCGAAATCAGTCAGGTTTATTTAACCAACAATTCAGAAGCAATAATTCATCTAAAGTTGCAAACATCTCTCAGAGGATAAAACAGATTCCATCCATCCTGTGGGCCTGGTTATACCGGAGTGATTTATTATAACAGGCTACTGCAGACGTCCATCGACAGCCGGTTTTGCTGTCTCTATACTGCAGATTAGATGGCTGGAAGCGATAAGGAATTCTGGAAAAAACTCAATGAAGAACTCATTGCTCTGCATGCAAGCTGATGAGACAGGCGTCTGAACGACATCAACTGTCAGGCAGGCAGGGCCTAATATACAATCTCTTTTGGTAAGCTGCTAATTAGTGATGGTCTATCATCCCAGAGTGACATGGAGAAGGAGGAGATCTGGTGGTGAGGCAGAGTAAATGAAAGCCAATGGGTAGTCGGGAGGCAGCTAAACAAAGCTAGCACAAAACACAGTGAAATGGATAATTAACACATCTGAAGCCTTATCTTCCTTCCTCTAGGTCCGGTTTTCGATCCGCGCGCGGCCAACCCACACCTGATCTCAAATGGTTGGCCTGATACATTCAGCCTACCGATATCACATCCTGAAAATTCCATACTTGTACCAAAATACTGTGTGGAATCAAGCTATGATGAAACAAAATATATCCATTTGCACGTCTGCAATCACAGAGTGTAGAAATTAGAACAAAGCTTTGAGCTACTTGTGAGTAGGATGAGTGACATCAATAAAAGAATTTAAGCACGGACGTATTGAGGTACCTCTCTCGTAACTTTACAATTCAGATTTCCTTCTACATCTAGAAAGTAACACTCAAAACTTGGGGATGGTCTATAGCGTAAACTTGGAAATTGGCAATTTCCGTTACATTTATTTCATTAACCAATTTCGGAATAAAATCATCTTTTAAAGGTTTCCTATTCATAATGAATTGCATTTTGAAATAATAGACAAAAATATTTGTAGCTCAGGTGGACGATTTGCAATTAGTTGTGTTGTGTTCTCTGAGCTGGTTGGGTTAATTGAGAAGCTTTCATCAACTTTCTGGACAACATCCCCCATTAGTGAAAGTTTTAGCAAAATGTGAACCAATTTAAACTGTCCATGAGTGATAGAATCGCCTCTCCCAGTAACCATTTTACATACGTATTCATCGTATTTTTTCATTGAATTGGATTTTGAAATTCCTCGTCAAATGATCGACTTGTTATTATTTGGCAGATTTGGTCCATATGAATATGTCTGTTAATCCATAACTGGCTGATTCACTTGAGTACCACCAGGCTACTAGTAATCCTCTTGCATAACTTTCTTCGGTGTTTCCTCTGTTTCAAATTTCGCCATGGTCCCAATCCAACTGATGTGCGTAATTATATACATGCATATATATGAAACGGGAATATATATATCATGATGTCTTTTGACGGGTGATTTGTGTTCCTGGATTCTGTCTGATTGAAAGGGGACGCCCACTTTGACTAATGTTGTAATGTATTTCACAGCTACTAGAATTTATTTTGTGAATTGTATTAATTTTCTCTTGTTTTTCTGTCGGATGGACGTATCGGTTTGCACAATGTTGAATGAAGTGATTGTGGTGGCTGTGTTGCTGTCTTGTTTTGTGTATCTACTTGAAACGGTGTTAATATTGTGTTGTTTGTATGTAATTGAAGGTGTCTGAGTAGTAGTGGGTTATTGTGAGTGAACCTGTGTAGTCATCCATCTGAGTGTGATGTATCTCTCTGCCTGGCCGACATTCAGAGTGATACACCATGGTAGACGTGAGGTGTGGAGCATCGGAGAAGAAGATCACAGCATCCCACTGATTATTCTCTTGTAGATTTTGGGGAACCAAACCAAATTTTTAAACCAAACTCCCCGAGGTCAAATATTTGCCTCTGAAATGTCTTGATAGCCATTCCACCCAGTCATTAGTTTAGTAATGAACTGGTCATCATGTAGATATATATGATGGAGGCCCTTTTTATGACTTCTTCAGGCGACACAGTCTCTACCTGCCTATTTTTCGTATACCTTAAATCAAAACTACAATTTGACAATGTAACATGAAATGGACTCAGAACATGATTTACTGGTGATTTTGCTATGTGGATGTCAAAATGTTGTTGACATTTTTATGCATTACCACATTTTCAAGTGATGTATGGCTAGTTTTCTGTTGTTGTGTAGGATTCAGTAGACTACTTATAAGCGCAACGGTTATCAGTAGTATATAGACTCATACGAAAATTTAGCTATACATTTTTTTTAAAAGTACTCGAAATCAGTCAGGTTTATTTAACCAACAATTCAGAAGCAATAATTCATCTAAAGTTGCAAACATCTCTCAGAGGATAAAACAGATTCCATCCATCCTGTGGGCCTGGTTATACCGGAGTGATTTATTATAACAGGCTACTGCAGACGTCCATCGACAGCCGGTTTTGCTGTCTCTATACTGCAGATTAGATGGCTGGAAGCGATAAGGAATTCTGGAAAAAACTCAATGAAGAACTCATTGCTCTGCATGCAAGCTGATGAGACAGGCGTCTGAACGACATCAACTGTCAGGCAGGCAGGGCCTAATATACAATCTCTTTTGGTAAGCTGCTAATTAGTGATGGTCTATCATCCCAGAGTGACATGGAGAAGGAGGAGATCTGGTGGTGAGGCAGAGTAAATGAAAGCCAATGGGTAGTCGGGAGGCAGCTAAACAAAGCTAGCACAAAACACAGTGAAATGGATAATTAACACATCTGAAGCCTTATCTTCCTTCCTCTAGGTCCGGTTTTCGATCCGCGCGCGGCCAATCCACACCTGATCTCAAATGGTTGGCCTGATACATTCAGCCTACCGATATCACATCCTGAAAATTCCATACTTGTACCAAAATACTGTGTGGAATCAAGCTATGATGAAACAAAATATATCCATTTGCACGTCTGCAATCACAGAGTGTAGAAATTAGAACAAAGCTTTGAGCTACTTGTGAGTAGGATGAGTGACATCAATAAAAGAATTTAAGCACGGACGTATTGAGGTACCTCTCTCGTAACTTTACAATTCAGATTTCCTTCTACATCTAGAAAGTAACACTCAAAACTTGGGGATGGTCTATAGCGTAAACTTGGAAATTGGCAATTTCCGTTACATTTATTTCATTAACCAATTTCGGAATAAAATCATCTTTTAAAGGTTTCCTATTCATAATGAATTGTATTTTGAAATAATTATTATTATTATTATTATTGTATCCTTTAGTTCCTAGAGGAACATAGGGCTTCAGCTGCGCACCTCCATTGACTTCGGTTTTCTGACAACTTTTTCACCCTGCTCCAGGTCTGTTCACATGCTTTCATCTCCTCCTCGCATGACCTCCTCCAAGTCACCCTTGGACGACCAACTCGCCGCCTCCCTTTCGGGTTCCACTCGAGGGCTTGTCTAGTGATGTCACTTGATGGTTTCCTCAGCGTATGGCCAATCCATCTCCATTTCTTTCTGCCTATTTGTTTCACAATCGGTTCCTGATTGGTTCGCTCCCAGAGATCCCTGTTGCTGATCTTTTCTGGCCATCTGATCTTGAGTATTGAGCGGAGACAGTTGTTAATGAAGGTTTGAAGTTTGTTTGAGATGCTCTTTATGACTCGCCAAGTCTCTGATCCGTATAGTAGCACTGACTTCACATTGGAGTTGAAAATCCGGATCTTATTTTTGATGCTGAATGCTGTTGACCTCCACACAGATTTGAGAGTAATGAAAGCTTGTCTTGCTTTTCCGATTCTGGCTTTGATGTCCTCGTCAGTTCCGCCTGTAGTTGAGACGATGCTTCCCAGGTAGGTGAAGGAGGTTGTTTCTTTCAGGTTCTTCCCATTTATGCTTATTGTGGTCTGTTGTTGTTGTTGATGTTGGCTAGGAATCTTCATCATCTCTGTTTTATCTATGTTCACGTGAAGTCCTATCTTTGATGCTTCTTCTGCCAACTTGTTACTTTTCACTTGCATATCTTCCAGTTTATGGGAAATCAGACATATATCATCGGCGAAATCCAGATCCTCCAAGTCTTTTGTGTCAGTCCATTTTATGCCTGTTCCCTCGTTGGTTGCCGTTGTCTGTCGCATTATCCAATCAATTGCAATCAGGAAGATCATTGGTGATAGTAGACAGCCTTGCCTCACTCCCGTCCTCACTTCGAAGGCTTCCGTAAGTTTCCCGTTGTGGATTACTTGGCATGCAGCATTGTCGTATAACTGTTGGATGAGGTGTATAATTGTCGATGGGACCCCGTAGTAGCGAAGTAGTTTCCAAATGACCTCTCGATCGACGCTGTCGAAGGCCTTTTCAAAGTCGATGAAGTTGAGATAGAGAGGTGACTGCCATTCCAAGCTTTGTTCAATGATGATCCGTAGAGTGGCGATTTGATCAATACATGATTTGTTTCTCCTGAATCCAGCCTGTTCCGGACGAAGTTTTTCATCTAGGGCTTGTTTGATTCTCTCCAGGATGATGCGACTTAGTATCTTGCTTGGAATGGACAGAAGCATAATTCCACGCCAGTTTTTACATTGACTTAAGTCTCCTTTCTTTGGAAGTTTGAATAAGTAACTGTTCTTCCAATCCTCGGGTACTTTGCCCTCTTTCCACACCTTCTCCAGTAGTGGTGTCATCAAGTCCGCTGTTGTCTCTGGGTCTATTTTCAAAGCCTCTGCTGGGATTCCATCTGGTCCCGGTGTTTTCCCAGTTTTAAGCATCTTGATTGCATTCAGGACTTCTGATTTCGTCGGGGGGTCAGTGTTCACTGGTAGTTCTGCTTCCGTTGTTGGTATTGCTGGACGTGTTGTAGGTGGCGGACGATTTAGAAGTCTTTTGAAGTGTTCAACCCAGTGCTTTCTCTGTTCCACCTCTTTGGTGATTGACTTTCCATTGTCGTCCTTTATTGGCTTAATCTGTGTCGAACGTTTGCCCGAAAGGTTCCTAGTTGTTTGGTAGAGTGTGGCGAGGTCTCCTTTGCCTGCAGCTTGTTCTGCTTCGTTTGCCATGGTTTCATAATATTTTCTTTTGTCTTCCCTGGCACTTTTCTTCACTCTTTTGTTCAGTGTATTGTAGCTTGCATTCAGCTCCTGTTTTTGTTGCTCGTCGGTGCACTGGATAATCTTTTGCTTCACTGTCCTTCTCTCTTCTATTAGTTTCCAAGTGTCCGTAGTGAGCCACTGTTTGTCCTGTCTCTTTTTTCTGCCTAGAATTTCTATGCAGGTTTGGCTCCACACCGTTTTCAAGTTGTTCCAGTGCTTTTCAACGCCGACCTCTTCGCTAGTGTTGATTTGTGTCTCGGCTTTGTCCTTTATGCTTGCAATGAAGATGTCCTTTGTAGCCTGGTCCTTCAGCTTTTGAGTGTTGAACTTGGCTTGTGGTCTATCTGCAGCTCCTCCTTCCCTGAAAGCTTTTAATTTGATTTGGATTGTCCCTTGTACGAGATAGTGGTCTGAGCCAACGTCTGCTCCTCTTCTTGCTTTTGTGTCCAGTAGGCTGCGCCTCCACTTCCTTGAGATTGAGATGAAGTCGATTTGGTTTTTGGTTTGCCCGTCTGGTGACACCCATGTAGCCTTGTGGATATCTTTGTGCTTGTATACACTGCCACCAATCACCAGTTCGTTGAAGGCGCAGAAGTCGGCGAAGAGTTCTCCGTTTTCATTCATTTCTCCTAGAGCTTCTCTACCCATGATGAGTTCCCTTCCCGTATTGTCTGGTCCCAGTTTGGCGTTCATGTCTCCCATTAGTATTTTCATGTCGCCAGCTGGAGTATTGTCCATTGTTGCCTGTAGTTGCCTGTAGAATTCTTCTTTCTTCTCGAGGTCTGCGTTGTTTGTGGGTGCATAACATTGTATGATTGACACTTTCCTTCCTTTGGAGTTGAACCTGGCGGTCATTATCCTGGACGAAATCGCCTCCCATTGTATCAGGGCTTTCGTTGCCGTTGGTGACATCATGATAGCCACGCCCTCGGTGTGCGTGTGGTTATCTTCTGGGTGACCGGAGTAGATCACTGACTCACCTGTTGACAATTTGGTGAGTCCACTCCCATTCCATCTGCTCTCACATATTCCCAGCACTTGTATTCCGTATCTTTTCATCTCGTTGGCGATCTGGGCAGCTTTTCCAGTCTCGTACATAGTTCGGACGTTCCATGTTCCTACACAGACTTTTTCTTTTGGTGCAAAGAGGTTCATTTTACTGAAGGTTCTGTAGCAATTTTGTTTACAGG
This sequence comes from Trichobilharzia regenti, assembly GCA_944472135.2. NCBI lineage: Eukaryota > Metazoa > Platyhelminthes > Trematoda > Strigeidida > Schistosomatidae > Trichobilharzia > Trichobilharzia regenti. Next base: position 6,517 of record CALYDD020000542.1, read on the forward strand.
GTGGGGTTGCTAGCCTCACGCCTGAGAAAAGAATGATTACATTAAGTAAAAGTTTAGAGAGAAGCAACTTTTTGGGTTGCTCCCCTCAAAATCAGAAAATAACGGACAAACAATGAGAACAACATCAACAAAGGAAACAGTTCACAGAAAAAAGGGCAAAAAGCGACGACAACTATACAATAAGACAACATGCAATATAGTTCAGTACAGTTAACTAAAATGATATCTTAACCATAAACTCACTGACTTGGAGCAACTTGAACATATAAATCCAACAATATATACAATTATAGATGTGTTTATGTTTAAAAATTCCACAAATCCAAACAGTGAGTTATGTGTATTATCTGTCAATAAGATTGTATTTTTTGGATTCAGTGTTCGAAAGGTTAATAATTGTGATAATTTCCGCAAACACTTTGCATAAAATTTTAGAGTAATAAGAGATTTTATTTATGACCAAAATGTAGCGTAATAGTCGAAAAGCGCGCTCAAGAGCAATCAATTTTGAAATAATAGACAAAAATATTTGTAGCTCAGGTGGACGATTTGCAATTAGTTGTGTTTTGTTCTCTGAGCTGGTTGGGTTAATTGAGAAGCTTTCATCAACTTTCTGGACAACATCCCCCATTAGTGAAAGTTTTAGCAAAATGTGAACCAATTTAAACTGTCCATGAGTGATAGAATCGCCTCTCCCAGTAACCATTTTACATATGCCTTGATCGAACTTTTTTATTGAATTGGATTTTAAAATTCCTCGTCAAATGATCGACTTGTTATTATTTGGCAGATTTGGTCCATATGAATATGTCTGTTAATCCATAACTGGCTGATTCACTTGAGTACCACCAGGCTACTAGTAATCCTCTTGCATAACTTTCTTCGGTGTTTCCTCTGTTTCAAATTTCGCCATGGTCCCAATCCAACTGATGTGCGTAATTATATACATGCATATATATGAAACGGGAATATATATATCATGATGTCTTTTGACGGGTGATTTGTGTTCCTGGATTCTGTCTGATTGAAAGGGGACGCCCACTTTGACTAATGTTGTAATGTATTTCACAGCTACTAGAATTTATTTTGTGAATTGTATTAATTTTCTCTTGTTTTTCTGTCGGATGGACGTATCGGTTTGCACAATGTTGAATGAAGTGATTGTGGTGGCTGTGTTGCTATCTTGTTTTGTGTATCTACTTGAAACGGTGTTAATATTGTGTTGTTTGTATGTAATTGAAGGTGTCTGAGTAGTAGTGGGTTATTGTGAGTGAACCTGTGTAGTCATCCATCTGAGTGTGATGTATCTCTCTGCCTGGCCGACATTCAGAGTGATACACCATGGTAGACGTGAGGTGTGGAGCATCGGAGAAGAAGATCACAGCATCCCACTGATTATTCTCTTGTAGATTTTGGGACGTCAGCCAATATTTGTAGCCGACTGTCCCGAGGTCAAATATTATGCCTCTGAAATGTCTTGATAGCCATTCCACCCAGTCATTAGTTTAGTAATGAACTGGTCATCATGTAGATATATATGATGGAGGCCCTTTTTATGACTTCTTCAGGCGACACAGTCTCTACCTGCCTATTTTTCGTATACCTTAAATCAAAACTACAATTTGACAATGTAACATGAAATGGACTCAGAACATGATTTACTGGTGATTTTGCTATGTGGATGTCAAAATGTTGTTGACATTTTTATGCATTACCACATTTTCAAGTGATGTATGGCTAGTTTTCTGTTGTTGTGTAGGATTCAGTAGACTACTTATAAGCGCAACGGTTATCAGTAGTATATAGACTCATACGAAAATTTAGCTATACATTTTTTTAAAAGTACTCGAAATCAGTCAGGTTTATTTAACCAACAATTCAGAAGCAATAATTCATCTAAAGTTGCAAACATCTCTCAGAGGATAAAACAGATTCCATCCATCCTGTGGGCCTGGTTATACCGGAGTGATTTATTATAACAGGCTACTGCAGACGTCCATCGACAGCCGGTTTTGCTGTCTCCATACTGCAGATTAGATGGCTGGAAGCGATAAGGAATTCTGGAAAAAACTCAATGAAGAACTCATTGCTCTGCATGCAAGCTGATGAGACAGGCGTCTGAACGACATCAACTGTCAGGCAGGCAGGGCCTAATATACAATCTCTTTTGGTAAGCTGCTAATTAGTGATGGTCTATCATCCCAGAGTGACATGGAGAAGGAGGAGATCTGGTGGTGAGGCAGAGTAAATGAAAGCCAATGGGTAGTCGGGAGGCAGCTAAACAAAGCTAGCACAAAACACAGTGAAATGGATAATTAACACATCTGAAGCCTTATCTTCCTTCCTCTAGGAACCGGTGGTTACGACCTCGCTGACCATACACACAGGTCCGGTTTTCGATCCGCGCGCGGCCAACCCACACCTGATCTCAAATGGTTGGCCTGATACATTCAGCCTACCGATATCACATCCTGAAAATTCCATACTTGTACCAAAATACTGTGTGGAATCAAGCTATGATGAAACAAAATATATCCATTTGCACGTCTGCAATCACAGAGTGTAGAAATTAGAACAAAGCTTTGAGCTACTTGTGAGTAGGATGAGTGACATCAATAAAAGAATTTAAGCACGGACGTAAATTTATGTATTGAGGTACCTCTCTCGTAACTTTACAATTCAGATTTCCTTCTACATCTAGAAAGTAACACTCAAAACTTGGGGATGGTCTATAGCGTAAACTTGGAAATTGGCAATTTCCGTTACATTTATTTCATTAACCAATTTCGGAATAAAATCATCTTTTAAAGGTTTCCTATTCATAATGAATTGTATTTTGAAATAATAGACAAAAATATTTGTAGCTCAGGTGGACGATTTGCAATTAGTTGTGTTGTGTTCTCTGAGCTGGTTGGGTTAATTGAGAAGCTTTCATCAACTTTCTGGACAACATCCCCCATTAGTGAAAGTTTTAGCAAAATGTGAACCAATTTAAACTGTCCATGAGTGATAGAATCGCCTCTCCCAGTAACCATTTTACATACGTATTCATCGTATTTTTTCATTGAATTGGATTTTAAAATTCCTCGTCAAATGATCGACTTGTTATTATTTGGCAGATTTGGTCCATATGAATATGTCTGTTAATCCATAACTGGCTGATTCACTTGAGTACCACCAGGCTACTAGTAATCCTCTTGCATAACTTTCTTCGGTGTTTCCTCTGTTTCAAATTTCGCCATGGTCCCAATCCAACTGATGTGCGTAATTATATACATGCATATATATGAAACGGGAATATATATCATGATGTCTTTTGACGGGTGATTTGTGTTCCTGGATTCTGTCTGATTGAAAGGGGACGCCCACTTTGACTAATGTTGTAATGTATTTCACAGCTACTAGAATTTATTTTGTGAATTGTATTAATTTTCTCTTGTTTTTCTGTCGGATGGACGTATCGGTTTGCACAATGTTGAATGAAGTGATTGTGGTGGCTGTGTTGCTGTCTTGTTTTGTGTATCTACTTGAAACGGTGTTAATATTGTGTTGTTGTATGTAATTGAAGGTGTCTGAGTAGTAGTGGGTTATTGTGAGTGAACCTGTGTAGTCATCCATCTGAGTGTGATGTATCTCTCTGCCTGGCCGACATTCAGAGTGATACACCATGGTAGACGTGAGCTGTGGAGCATCGGAGAAGAAGATCACAGCATCCCACTGATTATTCTCTTGTAGATTTTGGGACGTCAGCCAATATTTGTAGCCGACTGTCCCGAGGTCAAATATTATGCCTCTGAAATGTCTTGATAGCCATTCCACCCAGTCATTAGTTTAGTAATGAACTGGTCATCATGTAGATATATATGATGGAGGCCCTTTTTATGACTTCTTCAGGCGACACAGTCTCTACCTGCCTATTTTTCGTATACCTTAAATCAAAACTACAATTTGACAATGTAACATGAAATGGACTCAGAACATGATTTACTGGTGATTTTGCTATGTGGATGTCAAAATGTTGTTGACATTTTTATGCATTACCACATTTTCAAGTGATGTATGGCTAGTTTTCTGTTGTTGTGTAGGATTCAGTAGACTACTTATAAGCGCAACGGTTATCAGTAGTATATAGACTCATACGAAAATTTAGCTATACATTTTTTTAAAAGTACTCGAAATCAGTCAGGTTTATTTAACCAACAATTCAGAAGCAATAATTCATCTAAAGTTGCAAACATCTCTCAGAGGATAAAACAGATTCCATCCATCCTGTGGGCCTGGTTATACCGGAGTGATTTATTATAACAGGCTACTGCAGACGTCCATCGACAGCCGGTTTTGCTGTCTCCATACTGCAGATTAGATGGCTGGAAGCGATAAGGAATTCTGGAAAAAACTCAATGAAGAACTCATTGCTCTGCATGCAAGCTGATGAGACAGGCGTCTGAACGACATCAACTGTCAGGCAGGCAGGGCCTAATATACAATCTCTTTTGGTAAGCTGCTAATTAGTGATGGTCTATCATCCCAGAGTGACATGGAGAAGGAGGAGATCTGGTGGTGAGGCAGAGTAAATGAAAGCCAATGGGTAGTCGGGAGGCAGCTAAACAAAGCTAGCACAAAACACAGTGAAATGGATAATTAACACATCTGAAGCCTTATCTTCCTTCCTCTAGGAACCGGTGGTTACGACCTCGCTGACCATACACACAGGTCCGGTTTTCGATCCGCGCACGGCCAACCCACACCTGATCTCAAATGGTTGGCCTGATACATTCAGCCTACCGATATCACATCCTGAAAATTCCATACTTGTACCAAAATACTGTGTGGAATCAAGCTATGATGAAACAAAATATATCCATTTGCACGTCTGCAATCACAGAGTGTAGAAATTAGAACAAAGCTTTGAGCTACTTGTGAGTAGGATGAGTGACATCAATAAAAGAATTTAAGCACGGACGTAAATTTATGTATTGAGGTACCTCTCTCGTAACTTTACAATTCAGATTTCCTTCTACATCTAGAAAGTAACACTCAAAACTTGGGGATGGTCTATAGCGTAAACTTGGAAATTGGCAATTTCCGTTACATTTATTTCATTAACCAATTTCGGAATAAAATCATCTTTTAAAGGTTTCCTATTCATAATGAATTGTATTTTGAAATAATAGACAAAAATATTTGTAGCTCAGGTGGACGATTTGCAATTAGTTGTGTTGTGTTCTCTGAGCTGGTTGGGTTAATTGAGAAGCTTTCATCAACTTTCTGGACAACATCCCCCATTAGTGAAAGTTTTAGCAAAATGTGAACCAATTTAAACTGTCCATGAGTGATAGAATCGCCTCTCCCAGTAACCATTTTACATACGTATTCATCGTATTTTTTCATTGAATTGGATTTTAAAATTCCTCGTCAAATGATCGACTTGTTATTATTTGGCAGATTTGGTCCATATGAATATGTCTGTTAATCCATAACTGGCTGATTCACTTGAGTACCACCAGGCTACTAGTAATCCTCTTGCATAACTTTCTTCGGTGTTTCCTCTGTTTCAAATTTCGCCATGGTCCCAATCCAACTGATGTGCGTAATTATATACATGCATATATATGAAACGGGAATATATATCATGATGTCTTTTGACGGGTGATTTGTGTTCCTGGATTCTGTCTGATTGAAAGGGGACGCCCACTTTGACTAATGTTGTAATGTCTTTTACAGCTACTAGAATTTATTTTGTGAATTGTATTAATTTTCTCTTGTTTTTCTGTCGGATGGACGTATCGGTTTGCACAATGTCGAATGAAGTGATTGTGGTGGCTGTGTTGCTGTCTTGTTTTGTGTATCTACTTGAAACGGTGTTAATATTGTGTTGTTGTATGTAATTGAAGGTGTCTGAGTAGTAGTGGGTTATTGTGAGTGAACCTGTGTAGTCATCCATCTGAGTGTGATGTATCTCTCTGCCTGGCCGACATTCAGAGTGATACACCATGGTAGACGTGAGCTGTGGAGCATCGGAGAAGAAGATCACAGCATCCCACTGATTATTCTCTTGTAGATTTTGGGACGTCAGCCAATATTTGTAGCCGACTGTCCCGAGGTCAAATATTATGCCTCTGAAATGTCTTGATAGCCATTCCACCCAGTCATTAGTTTAGTAATGAACTGGTCATCATGTAGATATATATGATGGAGGCCCTTTTTATGACTTCTTCAGGCGACACAGTCTCTACCTGCCTATTTTTCGTATACCTTAAATCAAAACTACAATTTGACAATGTAACATGAAATGGACTCAGAACATGATTTACTGGTGATTTTGCTATGTGGATGTCAAAATGTTGTTGACATTTTTATGCATTACCACATTTTCAAGTGATGTATGGCTAGTTTTCTGTTGTTGTGTAGGATTCAGTAGACTACTTATAAGCGCAACGGTTATCAGTAGTATATAGACTCATACGAAAATTTAGCTATACATTTTTTTAAAAGTACTCGAAATCAGTCAGGTTTATTTAACCAACAATTCAGAAGCAATAATTCATCTAAAGTTGCAAACATCTCTCAGAGGATAAAACAGATTCCATCCATCCTGTGGGCCTGGTTATACCGGAGTGATTTATTATAACAGGCTACTGCAGACGTCCATCGACAGCCGGTTTTGCTGTCTCCATACTGCAGATTAGATGGCTGGAAGCGATAAGGAATTCTGGAAAAAACTCAATGAAGAACTCATTGCTCTGCATGCAAGCTGATGAGACAGGCGTCTGAACGACATCAACTGTCAGGCAGGCAGGGCCTAATATACAATCTCTTTTGGTAAGCTGCTAATTAGTGATGGTCTATCATCCCAGAGTGACATGGAGAAGGAGGAGATCTGGTGGTGAGGCAGAGTAAATGAAAGCCAATGGGTAGTCGGGAGGCAGCTAAACAAAGCTAGCACAAAACACAGTGAAATGGATAATTAACACATCTGAAGCCTTATCTTCCTTCCTCTAGGAACCGGTGGTTACGACCTCGCTGACCATACACACAGGTCCGGTTTTCGATCCGCGCGCGGCCAACCCACACCTGATCTCAAATGGTTGGCCTGATACATTCAGCCTACCGATATCACATCCTGAAAATTCCATACTTGTACCAAAATACTGTGTGGAATCAAGCTATGATGAAACAAAATATATCCATTTGCACGTCTGCAATCACAGAGTGTAGAAATTAGAACAAAGCTTTGAGCTACTTGTGAGTAGGATGAGTGACATCAATAAAAGAATTTAAGCACGGACGTAAATTTATGTATTGAGGTACCTCTCTCGTAACTTTACAATTCAGATTTCCTTCTACATCTAGAAAGTAACACTCAAAACTTGGGGATGGTCTATAGCGTAAACTTGGAAATTGGCAATTTCCGTTACATTTATTTCATTAACCAATTTCGGAATAAAATCATCTTTTAAAGGTTTCCTATTCATAATGAATTGTATTTTGAAATAATAGACAAAAATATTTGTAGCTCAGGTGGACGATTTGCAATTAGTTGTGTTTTGTTCTCTGAGCTGGTTGGGTTAATTGAGAAGCTTTCATCAACTTTCTGGACAACATCCCCCATTAGTGAAAGTTTTAGCAAAATGTGAACCAATTTAAACTGTCCATGAGTGATAGAATCGCCTCTCCCAGTAACCATTTTACATACGTATTCATCGTATTTTTTCATTGAATTGGATTTTAAAATTCCTCGTCAAATGATCGACTTGTTATTATTTGGCAGATTTGGTCCATATGAATATGTCTGTTAATCCATAACTGGCTGATTCACTTGAGTACCACCAGGCTACTAGTAATCCTCTTGCATAACTTTCTTCGGTGTTTCCTCTGTTTCAAATTTCGCCATGGTCCCAATCCAACTGATGTGCGTAATTATATACATGCATATATATGAAACGGGAATATATATCATGATGTCTTTTGACGGGTGATTTGTGTTCCTGGATTCTGTCTGATTGAAAGGGGACGCCCACTTTGACTAATGTTGTAATGTCTTTTACAGCTACTAGAATTTATTTTGTGAATTGTATTAATTTTCTCTTGTTTTTCTGTCGGATGGACGTATCGGTTTGCACAATGTTGAATGAAGTGATTGTGGTGGCTGTGTTGCTGTCTTGTTTTGTGTATCTACTTGAAACGGTGTTAATATTGTGTTGTTGTATGTAATTGAAGGTGTCTGAGTAGTAGTGGGTTATTGTGAGTGAACCTGTGTAGTCATCCATCTGAGTGTGATGTATCTCTCTGCCTGGCCGACATTCAGAGTGATACACCATGGTAGACGTGAGGTGTGGAGCATCGGAGAAGAAGATCACAGCATCCCACTGATTATTCTCTTGTAGATTTTGGGACGTCAGCCAATATTTGTAGCCGACTGTCCCGAGGTCAAATATTATGCCTCTGAAATGTCTTGATAGCCATTCCACCCAGTCATTAGTTTAGTAATGAACTGGTCATCATGTAGATATATATGATGGAGGCCCTTTTTATGACTTCTTCAGGCGACACAGTCTCTACCTGCCTATTTTTCGTATACCTTAAATCAAAACTACAATTTGACAATGTAACATGAAATGGACTCAGAACATGATTTACTGGTGATTTTGCTATGTGGATGTCAAAATGTTGTTGACATTTTTATGCATTACCACATTTTCAAGTGATGTATGGCTAGTTTTCTGTTGTTGTGTAGGATTCAGTAGACTACTTATAAGCGCAACGGTTATCAGTAGTATATAGACTCATACGAAAATTTAGCTATACATTTTTTTAAAAGTACTCGAAATCAGTCAGGTTTATTTAACCAACAATTCAGAAGCAATAATTCATCTAAAGTTGCAAACATCTCTCAGAGGATAAAACAGATTCCATCCATCCTGTGGGCCTGGTTATACCGGAGTGATTTATTATAACAGGCTACTGCAGACGTCCATCGACAGCCGGTTTTGCTGTCTCCATACTGCAGATTAGATGGCTGGAAGCGATAAGGAATTCTGGAAAAAACTCAATGAAGAACTCATTGCTCTGCATGCAAGCTGATGAGACAGGCGTCTGAACGACATCAACTGTCAGGCAGGCAGGGCCTAATATACAATCTCTTTTGGTAAGCTGCTAATTAGTGATGGTCTATCATCCCAGAGTGACATGGAGAAGGAGGAGATCTGGTGGTGAGGCAGAGTAAATGAAAGCCAATGGGTAGTCGGGAGGCAGCTAAACAAAGCTAGCACAAAACACAGTGAAATGGATAATTAACACATCTGAAGCCTTATCTTCCTTCCTCTAGGAACCGGTGGTTACGACCTCGCTGACCATACACACGGTCCGGTTTTCGATCCGCGCGCGGCCAACCCACACCTGATCTCAAATGGTTGGCCTGATACATTCAGCCTACCGATATCACATCCTGAAAATTCCATACTTGTACCAAAATACTGTGTGGAATCAAGCTATGATGAAACAAAATATATCCATTTGCACGTCTGCAATCACAGAGTGTAGAAATTAGAACAAAGCTTTGAGCTACTTGTGAGTAGGATAAGTGACATCAATAAAAGAATTTAAGCACGGACGTAAATTTATGTATTGAGGTACCTCTCTCGTAACTTTACAATTCAGATTTCCTTCTACATCTAGAAAGTAACACTCAAAACTTGGGGATGGTTTATAGCGTAAACTTGGAAATTGGCAATTTCCGTTACATTTATTTCATTAACCAATTTCGGAATAAAATCATCTTTTAAAGGTTTCCTATTCATAATGAATTGCATTTTGAAATAATAGACAAAAATATTTGTAGCTCAGGTGGACGATTTGCAATTAGTTGTGTTGTGTTCTCTGAGCTGGTTGGGTTAATTGAGAAGCTTTCATCAACTTTCTGGACAACATCCCCCATTAGTGAAAGTTTTAGCAAAATGTGAACCAATTTAAACTGTCCATGAGTGATACAATCGCCTCTCCCAGTAACCATTTTACATACGTCTTCATCGTATTTTTTCATTGAATTGGATTTTAAAATTCCTCGTCAAATGATCGACTTGTTATTATTTGGCAGATTTGGTCCATATGAATATGTCTGTTAATCCATAATTGGCTGATTCACTTGAGTACCACCAGGCTACTAGTAATCCTCTTGCATAACTTTCTTCGGTGTTTCCTCTGTTTCAAATTTCGCCATGGTCCCAATCCAACTGATGTGCTTAATTATATACATGCATATATATGAAACGGGAATATATATCATGATGTCTTTTGACGGGTGATTTGTGTTCCTGGATTCTGTCTGATTGAAAGGGGACGCCCACTTTGACTAATGTTGTAATGTCTTTTACAGCTACTAGAATTTATTTTGTGAATTGTATTAATTTTCTCTTGTTTTTCTGTTGGATGGACGTATCGGTTTGCACAATGTCGAATGAAGTGATTGTGGTGGCTGTGTTGCTGTCTTGTTTTGTGTATCTACTTGAAACGGTGTTAATATTGTGTTGTTGTTTGTAATTGAAGGTGTCTGAGTAGTAGTGGGTTATTGTGAGTGAACCTGTGTAGTCATCCATCTGAGTGTGATGTATCTCTCTGCCTGGCCGACATTCAGAGTGATACACCATGGTAGACGTGAGCTGTGGAGCATCGGAGAAGAAGATCACAGCATCCCACTGATTATTCTCTTGTAGATTTTGGGACGTCAGCCAATATTTGTAGCCGACTGTCCCGAGGTCAAATATTATGCCTCTGAAATGTCTTGATAGCCATTCCACCCAGTCATTAGTTTAGTAATGAACTGGTCATCATGTAGATATATATGATGGAGGCCCTTTTTATGACTTCTTCAGGCGACACAGTCTCTACCTGCCTATTTTTCGTATACCTTAAATCAAAACTACAATTTGACAATGTAACATGAAATGGACTCAGAACATGATTTACTGGTGATTTTGCTATGTGGATGTCAAAATGTTGTTGACATTTTTATGCATTACCACATTTTCAAGTGATGTATGGCTAGTTTTCTGTTGTTGTGTAGGATTCAGTAGACTACTTATAAGCGCAACGGTTATCAGTAGTATATAGACTCATACGAAAATTTAGCTATACATTTTTTTAAAAGTACTCGAAATCAGTCAGGTTTATTTAACCAACAATTCAGAAGCAATAATTCATCTAAAGTTGCAAACATCTCTCAGAGGATAAAACAGATTCCATCCATCCTGTGGGCCTGGTTATACCGGAGTGATTTATTATAACAGGCTACTGCAGACGTCCATCGACAGCCGGTTTTGCTGTCTCCATACTGGAGATTAGATGGCTGGAAGCGATAAGGAATTCTGGAAAAAACTCAATGAAGGACTCATTTCTTGGCATGTAAGCTGATGTGGCTTCTTCTGAAGCATTTAAAATAACGGCTTCTTTACAGTATTTTCTTTTCATTATGAATTGTATTTTGAAATTACAGAGAATATTTTTATCTCTTGTGGACGATTTGGAACTAGTTTTTCTGGGTGATATATTTGGTTTGATTCCAGATCTTTCGTGTTCTTCTCGAAATCATTTTCATCGCAAGTATTTACATAAAATGAACCGATTTATTTTCTGCGTGTATAATACTATTTTGTCCCCTTTCAACCATCTTTGTGACTTTTAGTCGATTTACCAATACTTTGAACATTTTTGATTGACTTGGATTTCCATCTTTCTCGTCATGTGATTCACTTTTTATTCTTTGGTTGATTTGGTCCTTATGAATATGTTTGTTAATCCATAGCTGGCTGATTCACTTGAGTACCAGTTTTCTAGGACTTCTCTGGCACTTTTTTTTGTTTCCCCTATTTAAAATTTCGCCATTATCTCAATGAAATTGATTTCCAGAATTATCCACATGCATTGATATGAAATGGGAATATATGTCATGTCTTTCCACAGTGAATTTGTGTTCTTGTATTCTGATTTGAAGAAGATGCCCACGCTAACCGATTTAATGTTTATTGCATTTCATATAGTTTATTTTGTATATGGTATTAATTTTATCTCCTTTTACTGATGGATGGAATTTTTACGGTTTGCACAATATGGAAAGAAGTGATTTTGCTGGCTGACTTGTGTGCTATATCTATTTCATACGGTCTTAATATCTACGGTGTTATTTGGGAGTTATTCTTCTTTATTGCTCACCCTTATTCCTTCCTGGTTTGCTTAAAAAAGACTATGTTACAATTCGTACAATACTGAAGACTGTCAGTAGAGTGAGTGGTGTCCCAGTGGACCACACAGTTAACGTCGTTGTCGATAGGCATTTGACTTCGTGCAATAAATTTGCTAAAGGGATTTTGTCTGACTTGGAGCATCCGCTTTACCCTCAGCTTTCACCTTGCATCTCCTCAGGTAGAACAAGGAGTAACTTCAGAAAACTGTATGCTCGCACGTCTAAGTATAAAAATTCTATGATACCATACTTGGCATGTATTTTATGTGATGAAAATAGTGTCAGGCAAGAATTAACTAACCTTCTTTCATCTAGTAAATAAACAATTTCCTCCATCCATCCTTACATACCTTCAAGTTTTACTTTTATTAGTTCTATTACATTTATTGTCCTGTTGCTTCTTTGTTTTACTTTCATAATTGCAAACACCAACTTATCTCCATGACTGCTGTAATCTATGCTTTTTCCTTCACCATATCATGTAGAAAGAACATTATAGTCAATATTTTTAAACATGTTAGGATTTCTATACCGCATATAACGACAATACTGTGTGGCACAAGCCAACGGCAATTTTCACTTGTATTCTTATTATTATTACCCTAACTGTTATCATTATTATTGCTATTTCCATTTTATATGCTGCATGTTTTTGACATTACCTCTATTGTAAATGTGAAAAATTTTCTATGTGATTAATTTTATTCATAATTTGAGGAAATTAGATGCAGTAATATTGTGATTAATGCTGAAAATTCCATTCTGTATCACAAGTACTGTTTTTTTGGAATAAAGTAAATTATTATTATTATTTTATATATATTAGGATGACTTTTCTTGTAGTCTTTGATGATTTTTTCTTATTAGTGTTATCACTCGAGTTTTAACACTTAGTATGAAATTGTTAGGAGTGTAATAATGTGTTTGACCACTTTTAAATCAGTTCATTTTATACTAAAATTTGCGCTGTAAATGTTATCCAGAAGGACGTTGAAAGCTCCACAATTAAACCAACCGGCTCAACGAACACAACTAATTGAATTATATTTTTTTTATTTTATAAATTCCCTAAGTAACGAGATATCAGTGGTTGAAAGATGTGATAAAAATTCCTCAGTACCATACAGAATGCATGCTAGTACAAAAGTACGGTATATTTTTTAATAAATAATCCACGTAACTCTCAGATCATGGGTTTTTTATAAGGATTTGGGTTAAATCCATTATAGATTTTGTCAGGAACCAGAGGCATTTAGAGATCACTAAAAAAACACCGAGCAATGGACATCCACTTCATCCTAGTTAGAGACACTTCAACAGTATATCCATTATATAATCAAGGATCGAACCTGGAACCTTCGGGTCACGAGACCAAGCCGTCAGACTAATCAGACACTTTGGCGGCCCTTTGGCGACTGTTAAATAGTAACTTTGTCACTTTGTGATGTAGCGTTACCTTCAAGCAATGCTTTGAATGAGCACCCATCTCTTCTTGACGGTGGTTAACCAGAATCTCCGCGATTTTCCAGGATAATTTCAGAATATCCATCCAGTGCCTACCAGTCGGTCGGAAATTAATATTCTGATTAGGTGTCCTACAGGGAATTTGATTTTCTCACGAATTAATATCAGTTATTGCAACAGTGAAATCCAGGAAGTATTGGAGAGTTCTGTGACCCTAGTTTGGGACTGTTTAGTGCCGCGTACCTACAAGCCCACCAGAGATCGAATCCAGACATTCTGAGTGATTGCCGAGCCTGCCACCATTGAACCACCCATGGACATAGATAACTGCGTGAAGAAATGTGAGCAATAAATAATACTATGCTTGACTGTTATACTATCTATTTAATTCTATGATCGTCACTTTTATTTTCTGTATTAAAATTCTCTACAGGTTATAGTCACCCAGCTATTCCTAGGATCTACAGCAGTTTCCTCCTGATGAATACATAAGATTAGTTTCAGCCATTTAATGGCGACTGCTCATTGGTAGGAAATTAACTAGAAATATCCTGAACTTCATCTAAAATGCTACTGATATTAAGTTTGAAATGAAGACGGGAGTAAGATGAGCTGGCTGCATAATATCAATAACCATTTGCCTGATTGCGAAAGACTGGACAGTGTGATAGACATACAGACGGTCAGTGGCGGGAAGCGGGGAGACAGGCATAAAATGGACACGCACAAACACAAAATACTTGGATTTGGATTTCGCCCATGATGATATATGTCTGATGTCCAAAAAACTGGGAGATATGCAAGTGAAAAGCAACAAGTTGGCAGAAGAAGCATCAAATATAGGAAGGACTTCAAGTGACTGTAGAGAAAACAGATGTGTTGATGAAGACTCCTGGCCAACACCAACAGCAACAACAAAAGACAAAAACCAGTATAAATTGTATAAATCTGAAAGAAGAAACCTCCTTCACATACCTAGCGACCTGGGAACCATCGTTTAAACTACAAGCAGATGGCACTGAAGGGGATATCAAAGCGGCGAGGATCTGGAAAGCAATGCAAGATTTCACCACACTCAAGTCTGGAGGAGATCAACAACACTCAGCAGGAAAATGAAAATAAAATACGGATTTTCATTTCAAATGTCAAGTCACTGCTACCTAATATACGGATAAGAGAATTGGAGCAGGGGTCACGAAGGCCACTTAGAACAAACCACACACCATCATCAACAGCTGTTTTCGCTCAATACTACACAAAATCAGATGGACGACCAGAAGTGATCAGCGACAGGGAGGGATCTCTGGCAATCAACCAACCAACCAACCGAGCAGGAACCAATTGTGCAACAAATATGAATGCAAGAAGAAATGAAGGTGGATTGGCTGGCCATACTCTGAGAAGACAAGCCGTCAATCGAGTGACATCATACGTTAGGCCATTGCTCGAAACGGAATCCGAATGGGAAGAAGCGAATTAGTTGGTCGTCAGTGCGATGGTGACATGGAGGAGGTAGGGTAAAGAGGAGATGAAAGTATGTGGGCAGACGTAGAGTGAGATGAAATCGTTAGCGGGCAACTGAATGCAATGGAGACGTCCAGCTGAAGCCTTATGTTCCTCCAGGAACTAAAGGAGATTACAATATATATATATATTCAACCTCTTGAATAACTGTACAGCTATGAAGTGAATTCTACGAAAAATTAAATCGGTTTCTTGACATATATATATGTATATATGGTCATAATTCATATTATTTCACTACAATAAAATGTTACCCTAAATAGTATTGTTAAAGGGTGAGAAATTTTTGTGAAGAGGGAGATAGAGAGGGGAAAATGTGAAGAATAATTCTCTAGGAATCTGTCAAGCACTAAAGAAATACAATAAACCTACTGACAAGTTGACATTTATTGTTTTTATTATTTTCTATTAAGTGTGATATAACTTCAAAATTCTATAAAGCTGTAAAATAAGATAATCACATCCTACAGTTTGTAAAGCTATGAGCTACAGTTATGTATCGCTTAAATCAATGAATGATACCACCCAGTAGTCCAGGCAGGTAGAATTTAAAATTTATAGGCTGGCTATTGGATCAGATCCCAGCGGCTTAATGGTCTACGAGCTAGCTCGCCTTGCAACTAGAAGGTTTTAGGTTCGAACCCTGGCTGTGGGTGCGTACTGCTGAAGAATCCCAAACTAACTAGGTAGGCGAAACAGCTACCCAGTACTCCCAGTTGGTGTTTTAAACGCCTCTCTAATCGATGTCTGCTTATGATGAAATCCAGTAACCAACCAGTCAAATCCCTACAAACCAATACTTGTAAAAATTAATACACACAATTAAAAGGCAGAAAACGTTACAGCACATGAATTGTATAATGGATACTTTTGGAAAAATGAAAATTAATTAAGAGATAGGTGTGTGCTCAAGTTGATAACGTTACGGAGTGCTAAAGAAAAGTAAAACGATTTTGACAATAATGACTTGTAATTAAAGATGAATTAGTCAGAAAAAATAATCAAATAATTTGGACAATTAGATTTTTAAAAGTTAATGGGGAGGGGAGGGAGAACTAGTCCGGTTAACACATTCATATAATGGTGGCTAAGCCGAGGAAAGTGGCTGTATAAATTTCTTCCGAACCCACACAGGTTTGGCTTCTTCAGGTGGTTTTATTATTTCCTTTAATTCTTAGAGGAACATTGGGCTTTAGCCAAACGTCTCCATTGCGTCTGGTTCTCTGCTAGAGTTTTCACCTGGCTCCAGGTCAGCCCACATGCTTCATCTCCTCTTCATATGACCTCCTCCAAGTTACCCTTGCACTGACGACCAACTCGCCGCTTCCCATTCGGGTTCCACTTGAGGGCTTCTCTAGTAATGTCACTGATGGTTTCCTCAGAGTATGGCCAATCCATCTCCATTTCTTCCTGCCTATTTGTTGCATAATCGGTTCCTAGATGGTTCGCTCCCAGAGATCCCTGTTGCTGATTTGTAGGTATGCTGTGGGTATGCAGAAGACTAACTCGTAAAGGAAAATTAAGATTAGTGGAAGTGAGATAAATAACTTTTAGGTCTGTATTAACGCTAACTTTATGCTCACTATCTACAAGGTGTGCTTAAGCAGCAGAGCTGGCTACGAATAGATCCTGTTCGTCCCTTGCTTAACGATGCCAGATGTTATTCGGAAACACGATGGTGAACCTGCCTCATTTTTTAATTATTTTGTTTAGTTATTTTATTTAAGCAAAGACATACCAAATTAACTAGTGAGGAGCATAGCTGACAGCTAAGACGACAAAAAGAATTACCTACCATAAATTCTCAATATATTCATCATACTACCTGTGAAGAAGCTGGAATATGTCAAACCTTATTTTCGCTTGATTTGAGATTTAAGAGCAACTTAACACAAGTGTTTATGTAGCTGGATATATTTTGTAAGTATATAAACTTAATACACTTTCGAAAGCGTATTCTCCACAGAATTAAGATGCTAAAGAAATAGTATTACCTTTTATTAAATTATGAATCTTTTATTTGATGTGTCTGATCGTTCACGTACGAAGTGTCACACTGGAAAATTGTTAGAATTTATTTTACTACTTATATACAATTGAATAGGCAAGGTAATTACCTAAAAATAATTTTCAGTTTAAATAACACTGCAAACTTAAGATGATTGTGCCAAGGAATAGTAATTGTATTATTATTATTATTGTTATTATCTCCTTTAGTTCCTGGAGGAACATAAGGCTTCAGCTGGACGTCTCCATTGCGTCGGTTCTCCGCCAACGTTTTCACCTGACTCCACGTCCGCCCACATTATTTCATCTCCTCTTTGCCCCACCTCCTCCATGTCACCATCGCACTGACGACCAACTAATTCGCCACTTCCCATTCGGATTCCGTTTCGAGCGATGGCCTGACGCATGATGTCACTCGATTGACGGTTTGTCTTCTCAGAGTATGGCCAGCCAATCCACCTTCGTTTCTTCTTGCATGCATATTTGTTGCACAACTGGTTCCTGCTGGGTTGGTTGGTTGATTGGTTGGTTCATTGCCAGAGATCCCTCCCTGTCGCTGATCACTTCTGGTTGTCTATCTGATTTTGTGTAGTATTGAGCGAAAACAGCTGTTGATGATGGTGTGTGGTTTGTTCTAAGTGGCCTTCGTGACACGGCACGGTGCTAATTCTCTGATACATAAAGTGAGTAGCAGTGACTTGACATTTGAATTGAAAATCCGGATGTTATTTTCATTTTCCTGCTGAGTGTTGTTGATCTCCTCTACAAAGACTTGAGAGAAATGAAAGCTTCCCTCGCTTTTCCGATCCGCGCTTCGGTAATTAATGTGATTATTATATGCTGAATATTAATCCAGATCTATTTAGCGGGTTTTCGGCATGTTCTTTAAGATAGGCACCGGAGCTTAGATATTAGTGATTGCAGACTCATGAGTACAATCCAACTACATTCTGTTGAAAGTCTCCAGTTCAAATGTTTTTATGTGTTTCTCAATTTCGGTGGTAAAATTAACATGCCTTAAACTGCAAAATCAATAATAATTGATTCATTCCAAACAGTATTTTGGTGCAAATATGGAATTTTCAGCATGTAGTACAGTACAGTACTGCATCCAATTATCTCATTAGAGGTGCAATAATTAAAACGGAATTCACTTTAATAAATTAGATAAAGTTAAAATATTTACTTAGTGTTCCGCAACAAGTTGGTATTGTCCTGTCTCACATACTTTTCTTATTATACAAAGTGTGTGCCTGCTAAACAAGGTATTGTAAAGCTTTTACACTTAGTCGCCCGAGTATATAATACCAATTAGTCGCTTCTAGTCCTACCCAATGAGGTAGATACAAGGAGAGAACTGTGTATGGAGAGGATATCAAGAGTGTGACAGAGTAACATTCGCTAATTTCTTACAGCAATGCAAATGTCTATCGAGAACAGTATCAACGAGTTGGTTTAGCAACGCTCCATTCGCTCTACTGACGGCTTTAAGTGCCCTACGCAGTATAACAATGTCTTTCTTATGTAGTCCAGGAAAGATTAAGGGAGAGCAGTAAAGAAGTATAGGTGTGGTGAGAGCAGGCTGCTAGCCAATTGGTAGACATTATCTACGTCAATGTCTAGGTCACTAATATTGGCCGTGAGAAAATATGAACAAGGCTGATTCAACAATCAATCACAGCAAACTTAACGTGGGCAAATATGATTCGCAGATAGATGGCTCCACTTTTCGATGGTTACCCGAAACAACCAATCAGAAGACTGCGTTTGTCTACTTGAATAAGATATAATAATGTACAAGAAATATATATAAATACGTGTTGATTTCCGTAATAAAACGATCTGTTGCCGGCCCTTGTCTTCTGTTGTTACATAGGCAGAATACAAGAATTAACAAACGGTATCAGCAGAGACTGACAAAACTATACCAATCGTCTTAACTTCCTAAAACACGGAAGGTTAAACGAAATATCTTTCTAATCACTAACATAATCTGGGAAGAGCAGGAAAGATCAGAAGAAATAGACAGTCCAAGATATTTAACATTTTGATTTAGTTCCAACTTCTGTGCTTTCTATGATAATGCTACCATACGAACTAACCTGTTCATATAAGTCGGCATAAAAGTTTCATCAAACACAAAGACGGTTAGTAGGCTGTAGTATCAAAGTTTCATTTCAATTTTCTTATGAACTGCATCATCTGAATACTTCAGACAAACGCCTACAGTCATTTTATTCTTGTTTTTGATTATTTATAAGCATACCCACTGAAGAAATAGTGGAAATCATTCGCAGACATTCCGGATTGTCTCGTCTCCCTGAAAATAGGTTGAGACACTTGGTGCTCATTGATTGACTGACTAACTGGCTTTAACACAGAACTTTGCAGTGATGTGCACCACTTCGAGTCGCCACACTCCGTCCATGTAGCACACAAGGCATGAGAAGTAAGTAAAAAGAAATGCAAAATAGGACAGTAGACAGAGATATGAGGCGAAAAGAATTGTAAAATCGAAGAACAATATAGCTTTATTGGGTTAGAGAACTGTTGAAAACCAGGGAGTACTAGGCAGATGCTTTGCCGTAGTTCTGGGGTTCATCGGCTAACTTGTAAACCATTCAGCCACTGGCACCCAGCTCATTGGCCCATGAATTCCAGCTTCTACCAATTCATGAGAAGTCGTGACCAGTTGGGTCCATTCAGTCCGGAGTGAGGACTAATACTCATCAACGATGACATTGCCTGGAGGTCGTGCTAAAATTCTGAATTGGTAGAAGTCAGGGTTCATGGGATGGCCATTAAGGAGTCGGGTCCCTGTGTTTGAATGGTCTATACGAGCTTGCCTTGTATGTGGAAGGCCATGGGTTCGAACCTTGGCGGTGGGTGCGTATTGCCGATGATTCCTAAACTAGGATGATATCAGTTAGTAGTCAAATCAAATTGCTACAAATCAACTGTTGAGAAATATTGGAGTTGATCAAATTCCAAATCTGAAATCAATATGGAAGTCTACTGCACTCAGAATAAAGAACAAGATGTGAATTTTCAAATGAACACCTCTCTACGGTTAAAATGTTTGACTCGCGTGTCACGAAGATCATTTACAAAATCTTTCTACCACTATTATCATACTTACCTTCGCTGAATATTGAAGGTATATTGGCTCACCAAAAATGATTAGCAACAAGGAACTCTGACTGACAATGATCCAGTCAGGATCCTATCACCTAAAAAAATATGCCGAAGGAAATGGTAGTAGATTGTACGTACATTGAAGTGACAGTTGAGTGACATCCTGTCCCAGATTGTCGAGTGAGGCGGAACAAGCACTTCGATCTGATTGGTTAAAAGGCTATACTGGTTAATACAAGAGGTATAACACTACTTAAATTAATCAGTCAATAGTACATACTTTTATCCTCCTCATTTTTAATTTCATTATCATTCTGTCTACTTTATTTCACCCTCCATTTCTACAGTTTTATACAAATTTCCAAAGCTAGAAGAATAATCTGTGACTGTCTCCAGTGTAAATCAGACGACATTAAAGTGGATGGACAGGAGTGACTAACCTAACCTAATAGTTGAATAGTCAAGATGGTTAGCTTCAAAATCTCACGAGACGCTAGGTTCGAGTCCGTAAATAAAACATCTTGGTTTTCAGTGACTCATTGACTAATGTCGGTAAGTGTTAAAAAATGTATTACACATCATTAACATAAGTTTAACTTAAATGATTATAAAACCCGCATTTATAGTAATATTTAAATTATAATCAATATGTGCATTTATAACTAGTGTTACATTAAAACAAGTTTAATTTAATGCCAACATAATTTTTGTTAAACACTTATGTTAGACTTTTAGAATATTTATTTTCTCATATGTATATATATATATATATATATATATATATATATATTTACGTAAATAACTTTGAAAACAAAAATATGTGCTCATATTTCTTATAACATGGACGAAAGATTGTAGATAAACAGATGGTTAGTGTAAGGAGGGTGAATATTGAGTTGTGTGTTTGTGCGATAGAGACGGACAGTGAGTGGGTGAGTGAGTGAGTCATTTGTTGAGTGTGTATTGAGTTATAGTGGCCTACATAAATTAACATATTTTATCAATTTTTCAAGAGTTAGTTTGTAAGGTTTAGTTTTGTTTTTACGAGTTTGACCACGCATGGATTGACATCAGTTAGAGAACCATTGAAAACCAGCCACAGGGAGTACTGGACAGCTGTTTCCTCCATCCTTGTATGTGAACCATCGGCAGTACGCCCTCACCAACAGGGTCCGAACCCAGGACCTTCTAGTTACAAGTCAAGCTCATAGACCGTTCAGCCATTCAGACCCGACTTCCTCAATGGTCGGGAAGCCCATGAATTCTAATTCCCACGAATTCGTGACTTAGCGCGACTAACAACCAATGTCATCGGTGGGCAATCCATCCTCATACTTGACTGGTTAGACTTCATTGGTCACGACTTCCCACTAGAACTCCAGGCAACTCCGTCCTGTAGCTAGTTCCTAGTGAGCATCAGATTAATTTTCAATGTGCGTTGGTGGCACAGTGGTTAGGACTTTCGCCGACCATGCAAATGGTCCGAGGTTCGAGCTCACGCCAACGCACACCTGATATCTATGGTCGGCCTGCGAATTTTGGGCTACCGATATCCACGCTGAAAATTCCATACTTGCACCAAAAATTCGGTGTGGAATCAAGCTGTAATCAAAAATAATAAATAAAATCAATGTAACGCTCGCTAGTTTTATTATGGACTGACATCGCTTAAAGAGCCATTAAAAATCACAGAATGTTGGATAGATGTTTCGTCCTACCTTGCGACTCTTCAGAGGTACGCAGTTGTCATCACAATAGGGACCGAACTCAGGACAACCAGTCTACTGGGAGAGCCCCTCAACAATTCACCTACCCGGGCGGGATCCACTGGTCAGTCTACGAATTCTAACTTCCACCAGTTTGAGATACATACCATTACTGCAATCCAGTGTCTTTCGTAAGCATTCTTCCTTACATGCAATTTAGCGGACCTTGCTGTTTATGGTTTATCACCAGAGTTTGATGCAAATTAATATTGTAGTTAATCACAATTTGCATGGCACGACAAGCACTCACCGATGACAATCACTCGCAAATGAGCTCTTTATCGCAAACTGGTAGAATTGAGAATTCATAGGCTATCCAGTTCCATCCCATCGGCTTAGCTGCTAACAGGATACCCTACTAACGCGAAGGTCGTGGTTATAATCCTTGGTGATGGAGTCACGGATGCCTGTTGACGAAGCGGATGTCCAGTATTCCCAGGTTTTAAATGGTTTCTTAACTGAAGTCATTCCGTGATCAAAATCGAAATCAATTAAATCCCTGAAAACCGACACTTAAAAATAGGATTTATTTGGGCTAAGAGCCAAATGAAACCAGAAATAATTCATATATATTATTGGAAATGAATTTTACAGCATGTCAAGAAGCAACTTCTTAATTTATGAGACATCATTCCGTTTTATAGATGGTCAGTTGTAACATGGTGGAAGTATTTACTTCAACACTGAGAGAAATGTGAACTGATCCCTGATGAGTTCCGAAAAAGACGAAACTCAGATAATGAGATTTGTGAGGACTTAGATCAATTTCAGTTGTTCGATATCGTTACAAACCGAAATCAGTCAGAGATCATTGAAAAGTAGGGGGTACTGGGTAGCTGTTTCGTCTCATTTTGTGAATCTTCAGTAGTGTGCACACATAACCCCACCAAGATCGAACCTAGGAACTTCAGGTTACCAGAACAAAATCCCCGCCAATGCCTTTAATAAGCAACCAGTTTGCCTTAACCTGGGGGACTCCGTTGGTCATGACTCCTGCCTTCAGCTTCAGGAGAGCCATTTAGTAGCTATCAATGATTTGGAGATTCATATTCAGATTGTGAGATTTGTAGGAGTCGGATAAATTTAACTTTTTTGATTTCATCACGAACTAATTGCTGTCAAATGTTCTCTTGGTTGGTTGTCAATGTTTTCTAAGTGATTTTGTTTATGTGTGGGCGAAATCTAACAGTTGAAATATGAAACTTAGGCAAAATAGAAACTTTGGACCACTGACGCTTGGTAACTAATATCGCATACTATGCATGCATGACACTTCACTAATAAGCTTTCATCAGTGCTCAGAACTCAATTATAATACACTGGTTATCATTTATTGACTAATTGTTTAATATACCCTTGATTATATCTAATCTTAAAATTAGCTGAAGCGGGCGAAAGTTAAGTAAAACCATTCTGGACAAATTTAAACACTCTGGTCAAGGTGAAATACTTATTGTAATGTGATTGTATAACCTTTAAGCCCGAACTTAGGTAACCAATTAAATTAGTTGCTTATTGGCTTAACTTTCTGAGGCAGGTAATATTTGTATACATAATGTGATTTTGGATTATAAAGATGGATTGGTTTTACCGGCTCGGATCAGGTTGTCTTCTATCTTCAACTGTACACTCGGGGTCAGAAGTGACAGGAAATCGTTACTGAAGGTTCAATCATCCAAATAATTGATTTCCCTTGCCTGTATTGAAACCTAGTCGCAGAATTATTAGTAGTACCGCTCATACAAACCCATACACACACATACACACCAATTTTATATTTCATTTCCTGTGGTGCATTGTTTAAAATGTAAACGCAACGCTGTTCTTTATTTTTTTTTATTTATCCTCTTTTTTGGGGTGTTGCTTTTTGATTTTAAAATCTTATAAAATTTATGAGGTAATTAATAATAATAATAATAACAGCTTTATTCCAAACAGTATTTGTGGTACAGGTATGGAATTTTCAGCGTGCATTACAGTAATTGCATCTAATAACCTCATAAATTATATAAGATTTTTAAAATCAAAAAGCAACACCCCAAAAAAGAGATAAATAAAAAAAATAAAAGAACAGCGTTGCGTTTACATTTTAAACAATGCACCACAGGAAATGAAATATAAAATTGGTGTGTATGTGTGTGTATATTATATATATATATATATATATATATATTATTATTATATAGGATTTTTAAAATCAAAGATAAATAAATGAGTAAAAATAAAATAAATAAGCAATAAATAAATAAAATAAATAAAAATAAAAAAACAGCGTAGAGTTTACATTTCAAACAATGTACCACAGGATATGAAATATAAAGTTGATGTGTGAATGGAAGATGAGAACAACGGTGTAATAGTAACGAGGGAAGGAAAACAAAAACTAATGAGACTATTTGTTAGAGTGTCGCAGTAAGTTTATCGTGTCATACCTAACGGATTTCTCATCGCATAACAGCTGTGCTAGATATGGTATTGTGGAGTTTTTGTATTTGGTGGTCCTAGCATATAGCCGCCTATAGCTGCTTCTAGTTCTTCCAGATGAAATGCAAGGAGATAGATGCGTATAGAGAGGATGCTCGGGGTCCGACAATATTGTATTCGCTAGTTTCTTACATGACATAATATGTCTATCTACAATAGTGTTCACCATTGGTCTAACGAATCCCACTTGCCCTACTAACAGCTTTTAGTGCCCTTCTCAGCGAAGCAATATATTGTAATGCACGCTGAAAATTCCATACCTGTACCACAAATACTGTTTGGAATAAAGCTGTTAGTATTATTATTATTATTATATCTGTATTGTACGTTTATCTAGAAGCACGGTGTCCACCAAAGGCAGTCGACACAGATGAAGATGTGAAAGGCAGCCAGTCAGAATCGGAAAGGCACGATACGTCTTCTCATCAACCTGAAACCAGTTTAGAAATCTTCTGCACTCATCATATAAACAACATGATTTGTTCGGATTTTCAACACAGATATGAAGTCAATCAGTCACTTCTTCTATACACGTCAGGAACTTTCACTGCTTTCGCATCACGGAAAGCAGAACTTTATCAACCGATGCCACCCTCGCTGGCTGGCTGGCTGCATACTGAAGATCAAATGGCCAGTTGGCCAGCCGGCCAGAAAGAATTAGCTACAAGAAATTCTGGCTGGGAACAAAACCAATGAGCGAGAGACGAATGCTCAATAAATATGTAGGAGAAAATGGAGATGAATGGGGCTGGACATACGTTGAGGAGCCCATCAAAATGACGTCGCATGCGATGCATGCTATCGTTTGAGTGGAATCTCAATAGGCGGTACGCAACGAGTGGGTTGTCGATAAGACCACTCACACTAACCAGTTGTGCTGGCTTGCCAGGTTGAAGTGATCTGAAAACAGGACGGTAGTTTCACTCATTTATTTTTTTTTTTTGATTACAGCTTAATTCCACACTGTATTTTTGGTACAAGTATGGAATTTTCAGCGTGGATATCGGTAGCCCAAATTTCGCAGGCCGACCATAGATATCAGTGTGCGTCGGCGTAGGCTCGAACCTCGGACCATTTGCATGGTCGGCGAAAGTCCTAACCACTGTGCCACCGAGCTGAGTCATCAACAGTCTACTTGGTTTGACTCTGCTCGGACAGCCAAATCACTCCCAACCACCATCACCCCCACAACAAAAGGAAAGTGAAGTGAAATTTTGCCTCAGACTGTGTAGAAAGCAAATTAATTTGGAAATTTTGAATTTGACATTTCAGCGCATACCAAATTTTGGTTATATTGTCAAGTCCAAATCGCGATATGCTTAGATATCCATAACAAATTGTTAAACAGACTCATAAGTTGAGTACAACTCATAGCGTAAAAGCTCGTTAACTTGTGTAGCATGTACTTAAACTTGTATGAATAAAATCTATTTCAGGATTTCATCATGAGCTGACATTAGTTAGAGAACCATTGGAAAACCTGGGAGTACTGGACAGCTGTTTCGTCCTAGTTTGGGACTCTTCAACAGTACGCACCCACCGGGATTCGAACCCAGGACCTTCCGGTTACAAGGCGAGCTTGTATACCATTAAGCCACTGGGACCCGATCCAATGGTCCTTGAATTCTAACTTCTGCCAATTCACGACATAGCGCGACCGCTAGCCAATCTATTTGTTAGATAAATTTTACAAGCAACTGACTTGAAGTGATTCAATCCTAAAAGCTTATTTATATTCAAGCTCTTATTTTCAGATTTTAACTTACAACTGATTGATGAAAATATTCTGGCTGTAAGCAGGACCAGCCACCTATGAAGCGCCCAATAATACCAACATCGGAAGCAGAACTACCAATGGACATCAACCCTCCGACGAAAACAGAAATCCTGAAGGCTATAAAGATGCTAAAATCTGAAAGTAGCAGGACCAAACGGAATATCCACAGAATCATTGAAAATGGACCCAGAAACATCAGCGCAATCGATGACACCACTGCTGAAGAAAGTGTGGAAAGAAAGCGAGGCACCTGATGATTGGAGAAAAGGCTACCTATTCAAACTGCAAAAGAAATGGGACTTAAGTCAATGCAAGAACTAGCGTGGCATTACGCTTCTGTCTATCCCAAGTAAAATACTAAGCTGCATCATCCTGAAGGGAGTCAAACACGCCACTCTTGATGAAAAACTTCAACCGTAACAGGTTGTGGAAGAACAAGTCATGCATCGATCAAATCGCAACACTACGGATCATCATTGAACAAAGCTTGGAATGACAGTCAGCTCTGTATTTCAGCTTCATCAACTTTGAAAAGGCCTTCGACAGCATCGATCGAGAGGAGATTTGGAAACAACTTCGATACTACGGGGTGCCACCGACAATTAATCGCCTCATCCAACAGTTGTACGATGATGCTGCATGTTAAGTCTTCCACAACGGGAAACTTACGGAATTCTTTGAAGTGAAAACAGAAGTAAGGCAAGGCTGCCTACTATCTTCAGTGATTTTTCTGATTGTGGTAGACTGGATAATGCGACAGACAGCGGGCAATGACGAAACAGGCAAAAAATGGACCCACAAACAAAAAGATTGAATGATCTGGATTTTGCCCATGATGACACATATCTGATTTCCCACTAAACGGAAGGTATGCAAGTGAAAAGCAACAAGTTAGCAGAAGAAACATCAAGGATGGGAAGGACTTCAGGTGAACATAGAACAAACATATGTGTTGATGAAGATTCTCGACCAACACCAACAGTAACAACAACAGACAACAATCAGCCAGCATAAATGGGGGAAATCTGAAAGACGCAACCTCCTTGACTACCTACATGGGAAGCACCTTCTCAACCACAGGCGGAAGATAGAGAATATCAAAGCAGCGAGGATCAGGAAAGCAACACAAGCTTTCATTTCTCTCAAGTCTGTGTCAAGGTCAACATAACTCAGTATGAAAAATAACATCCGGATTTTCAAATCCACTAAGAAGTCAGTGCTGCTATACTGATCAGAGACTTGGTGCGTCAGGAAGATCACCTCAAACAAACAGCAGACACAATCAACAGCTGTCTTCGCTTAATACTACTCAAGGTCAGATGGCCGACCTGAAAAGATTGGCAGCACGGAGGGATCTCTGGCAATGAACGAATCAACCAACCCAACAGGAACCAATCGTGTAACATATATGCATGCAGGAAGAAATGGAGGTGGATTGACCATCCTCTGAGAAAACAAACCCTCAAGTGAGTGACATCACACGCCAGGCCGTCGCTCTAGTGGAACCTGAATGGGAAGCGGAGAGTTAGTTGGTCGTCAGTGAAAGGTTGACATGGAGAAGGAGGTGATGCGAACAGGAGATTAAATTTTGTGTGCAGACGTGCTGGCAGGTGAAAACGTCGGCGGAGAAACGAACGCAATAGAGACGTGCTTCTGAAGCCCTATGTTCCTCTAAGAACTAAAGGAAACAATAATAATAACAATAAGAGGGATTAGAGGTGTGCCTTCAACTTAACTTACTAACACTGTTGTTGACAAACATTTGAATTCTTTTCAGTAACTGAATGAAGTCATCTTATTGGATGCTGAACATCCTTTTTAGTTACAACTTCCTCCCTGTAACTCTTCGGGTGAAGAATATAAAAATTCAATTATAACATATTTAGCACGTGTGTTGTGTCAGAAAAAAGCTTATAAACTTACTGATCAGCAAATAAACACCGGTGGGTGCGTACTGATGAGAGTCCCAAGCTAGAACGAAACAGCTGTCCAGTACTCCCAGGTTTTCCAATGGTTCTATAACCAATGTCAGCTCATGATGTAATCCTGTAACTAAATAAACACCAAATTATAACTGGAAAACCTGAAAGTTACTGGTTAGCTGTCTCATTTTAGTACGCACTCATGACCTCATAGAGGTACATTATTAGCACACAACCATTATAATAATTTGAATAACTTAGAAGTGTATAAAATATCCTGCCCCTTCCTCTCCAATTCTATATGAAGTCAGTCGGCTCCTGGATATCTATCTCAACAGTAAAATTCCTGATGAGGACTGAATTTCATAGGGTAGATAATAATTCCATCAAGTATGCAGACTTTTCGTTCCTAACAAGCACCAATAAGTCAAGAAATCCAGACCCACAACATCCTGTCAATTATATTTAACTTTCCTACATGTTTTTTTAAGTATTCTTGTGAACACATTTTTTGAAGTTAAGATAACATGAGGTAAATGTACCCTTATTGCACTTATTCTTGAAAAAACAACCCGTAAAATTCTCTTACTGAATATGTGAATTATTAAAACTAGAGGTGTCCAAAATCTAGTTTAAACATGTCTTCAAAATGAGAAAGTTAAATTTCTGATGTTCTGACTGATTTTATTCTGGGAGATCAAACAGACAAATATCGATTTTCTGTTATATTCATTGACTAATGTTAATTTGTAAACACAACAAAGAGTGAATGGATCTGAGTCACTGAGAACGATTCTAAGCCATATGAACAACAATTCCAAATCATTGGTTCTTAGTGTCATGAGGACACTAATCTTCAAACTTTGTTTCGATTCAACTGCTGTCAGTTATTCGCCGATTGGTTGGAGGATTTCATTATGAGCTGAAATCAGTTAAAAAAAACCATTGGAAACCACTGGGGAGCACTGGAAAACTGTTTTCTCGATCCTATTTTGGGACTTTTCACCAGTACACACCCACCACCAGGGTTCGAACCGAGGACCCACTGGTTGCAAGGGGAGCTCGTAGTCCATTAACCAACAGGGACCCGATCCGATGGCCAGTCCAGGAATTCTAACTTCTGCCAATTCATGACATAGCGCGACCACTTCGCAATGTTTTCTTCGACGAGCTACTGCCTCACCTTCAATCTGCCGCATCCTGCTGGTCACGGCTTCCATCTAGAACCCCAGGTAACTGCCTGAATAGGGGCAGTCGCTAGTGAGTATCAGATTAATTTTCAACTATTGGTTTTGGAGGAAATTTAATTTGATTGATTGGAGGATTTCATCATGAGCTGACAGCATCTAAAGAACCATATAAAAACCTGGAAGTACTGGACAGCTGTTTCGTCCCATTTTGGGGCTCTTCAGCGATTCACCGATTAATTAGAATTCTAAGTCATTGCAGGAACTCATCAACTAGGCTGTCTATTCGTAAAAGTACATAATAAATGGGTAAGAAACTTGTAGAGCTATTTCTAGTCAAGACATGGCATCAATCCATGAAATCCTTGACAGTTAAACTGAGTCAGGTAGGGAGATGAAGACTCCCCGGGTTGGGGCCCTCGGACTCTAGGAATCAATGGCTGGAGACAATCGGTGACATGGCTCAAAATCGTTGTCAATGGCCAGTGCAGATGTATTCAGTCTCTGTAATCTTTCATATTCCTTTCTACCATTATCCATTCTGTTTCACTCTTATACTTGTCAAACTCTATTGATTCTCTTCACTCATCTTCTTGTCTACCTCTGTGTGCTATTTGGAACGTGGCAACTCGAACTGCTGCACTTCGGTGCCAAGTTCTGTGTTGATTTCAGACAGACAGAAACAGACAGACAGACAGTTAGGGAATAAAATAAGACAATAAACAAGTAGATCGGACCAAAAACACATAGCAGAATCATAATTACTAAGAAAATTGATTTTATTTTTACAATTAGGGATTAAAAATCTGATAATAACAAAATAGTCAGAAAGTTCGGATAAGGAACGTAATAGGATAACAGACTGACTGGCTTCAAAGTATAACTTTGCATAAATGTGCAGCAGTTCAACTTGCCACACTCCCTCCTTGTAGTGCACAAAGTAAGAGAAGAGAGTAAAGAGAGACAATAAACAGAATTGTGAGTGAGGGGAAAAGAATAGTGATATGGTATAACAATAGAATTTTATTGGATATGACAAAACACAAACAGTGAATGCACCTGCGCCGTTGAGAACAATTTTGACCCATATCACCAGTTGTCCCAGGCTGTCGTTGCTTTTTATCATCCAGAGGACCTTAACTAGTCAGGGAGTCTACACTTTCCTACTTGACTTAGACTAACTGTTGAGGATCTCATTGACTAATGAGACCATGTTTTGGTTTGACCACTACTGGCGGTTTTTCTACCTGTTCCTTTTTCAGCTAACATTCCCCGTCGAGGAAGGCGATGGCTAGGCATATGTAATATATATTCTAACCATCTTAATCGGTGTAACTTCACAACTTCACAGCTAATAGAGATGTTTCTTTCCTGTTTTCTCCTCGAAACTGGAGAGCCTTAGTATGGTTTTTACACACTTTCTTCTGTGTGCTATTGGACTACTGCTGCTGTAGTTCAGTATTTTAGTCGGTGTAGATAAACTTCTAGGATACCTGTGTTGCTAGAGTTTTTGTGATTGTTTTGTTGAGTAAGACATCCAAGAAAGGGATTCTGTTTTGTGGCTTTTGTTTCCCTCTTAGTTCTTTCGAAATCATGTCTTCTAATTATGATACAATGGAAAAACGAATGTCCTTGCAGGTTCGTCCTGGCCTGAAAGGTTGTTTGGATACCAGTTGGACTAAAAACACCTACCAACATAGTGTTAGTCATTTACACTCTGTTGGGATGGAAGCTCTTGAAACAAAAATTCTACATCCCAACATACCTTGCATCAGTCCATAGCTAGTAGTAAGATCATCATACGAACATGACTTTAAAAAGCGACTCAAACAGGTCGTGTGTTTGACTGACCTCAAGCAGTTATCCCCTAAACTCTGAATAGCCTGAATACATATTCAGGCTATACTAACGCTTCTTCTGTTTCAGGTACTCCAAGAAGAAATCAACTTCCACGGTGAGAGCAGCAGGGAAGCAATAACCCCTCCTCTCACACACTTCTTTGAGCACTAATCAATCAGCTATAATAATACTAACACATAATTAATGCTTTTAATTCATTATCAGAAAAAACAAACCTCTATAATATTGGCTTTACAAATGTTTATGCCATTTTGTATGAAAATATGTAATATACCGATTGCTATTCTACACTGCAATTCTTAGAGTTAATTAACAACTACAGTTGTTGATAAACATGAGTGAAGATGTCTTTTATAAATGTAGTGAAGAAATAGAGTTATATCTTATAGATGTAGTATTGTATGTAGTATAGCTTAGTATTGATTTATTGTAAGTTTCACAATGTTACATTAAGAATTGAAATAAATTACTGACTGATTGAGTTTTCCACATTGAATATTTGCACAGAAGGGAAGCGGTTCAAATAGTCACACTCCATGGAGTACATAAAGTTGGAGAACAAAAAGTAAACCAAATTAGATGGACTGTTTTAAACGGAAATCAATAGGAGAAAGAATAATTAGCTGTAAAAACAAGTGGACATCATGGATCTCGGAGCTGACAATGAGTGTTTCTACCTGTGGAATGATGTTAATATTGAGATGAAGGGAAGAAACTGGTTATAGAGATGAAGGAGAGTAATGAACGGTTAGCCTGGTATACTTGTTGGAAGTGTCCAGACAATTATTACTTCCCTGGCTGCCCACACTGTGGAAGTAGAAATAATGGAAACAAGCTTATTAATGAAACTTGTATTCAGTTTAGTATATTTAGAAACTTTGAAAAAGTCTTCTACACCTCCGACTGCGAAGTGATTTGGGAACTACTTCAATACTACGGAGTGCAGTCTACTAAAACCTTCATCAGCGTTTACTCAACAGCTATATGATGATTCCACATGCCAAATGAATCACTACGGAAAATACACAGATGCTTGTGAATTGAAAACAGGAATAAGACAAGGCTGTCTACCAATTATATTCCTGATTGTGGAGGAATGGATAGTGCTGACAGGCTAGTTTCAACATAGAACTTTGCACCAATGTGCAGCAATTCAAGTCACCACACTTCCTCCTTTTAGCATATAAAGCAAGAGAAGAAAGTAAAAAGAAACGCAAAATATAGACGGTAAACTGGGATATGAGGCAAGAAGAATAGTAATAACGAAGAACAATATAGTTTTGTTGGGTATTATAAGTCATTGAAAACGGTTTTGAGCCATATCACCAACTGCATCCAGCTGTCATTGCTTTTCGCCATCCAGAGGACCCCAACCAGATACCAGTCCACACCTTACTAAGTGGCTCAAACTAACTATTGTGGATTTCATTGACTAATGAAGCCATGTTTTGGTTTGACCGACACTGGCTCTTTTCCAACTTAATCCATCCTATGTCAGCTAACATTGCCCAACGAGAAAGGCGATGACCAGGCATGCATGTGTAACACATGTCCTAACCATCTCAGTCGATGTAACTTCACAATCTAGTCGAGTGATATTCCCTCCTCCTAACCTGGCATTTGACTGACGCCTAACACCAATATTGCTCACCCTATTATACCACCTAACACGAGAGGTAGAGCACAGGCACCTATGATCACAGACAGCTAGCCAACCTTTTCATGTCTTCCACTCTCAATGGCAAGATCTCACATCTATAAAGGAGGATGGAGCGGACAGATGAGCAGTATACACGCTCTTTGGGCGGTAGCCGGATATCACTTTTACTCCAGAGATGGCGTAAACTGGCATATGCGAAACTAGCCATCTGCATCCATGCTGAGATTTCGTCAGCAATCAACCCGATGGCGCTAGCTGATGCAACTTCCCAAATAGGTGAAGCGGTCAGCGTGCTTTACCATTTCACTCCCTATTTCTAAGCTAGAAATTAATGTAGTCCAGTCGTGTAGCATCATCTTACATTACGTGGGAAAGAATTGCATGCCAAACATTCGTAGATTGCAGCTCAAAGTGTTCAGAAGACTCTGCATACTGTCAGTCTTGACCCAGGTGGGAGGACTATATCATCTGCATATTCTAAGTCAACGAGATTATTCCTTTGTAGCAAGTCAATCCCTGAGTCGCTGAAGTCAGTAGTTAGGGTTAATTCCATCAGCACACCTATGATGAAATTGAATAGAAATGGGGATATTTGGCATCCCTGACGGACACCACTAGTTGTCACCACTTCAAATGACAACTCGCAGTAAGCGCTCAACTGGTTGCGTGAGTCCGAGTAGAGTGCCTACTGGATCATGCAGGAGAAGGAAGACAGTAAGATTCAAGAAGATTTGGACTTCGAGGGTGGTTTATTTCTAATATCATATAAAATAGAAGATCTACAGGCGTGAGCCGTGTTGAGAGAAGAGGCATGCACCAAAGACAGGACTTCAAGTGAACATAGAGAAGACAGAGGTGATGTCTGTCTGTCTGTCTGTCTGTTTTCGACATAGAACTTTGCACAAATGTGCGGAAGTTCAAGTCGCCACACTCCGTGTAGCACGCGAAGCAAGAGAAGAAAGTACAAGAAAAGCATAATAGAAACAGTGAGCAGAGGTGTGAGACAAAGGAGGAGTAATAACGAAGAACAAAACAGTTTCATTGGAGATCATAAGTCACAAGGAGTGGATACATCTGCGCCACTGAGAACGATTTTGAGCCATGTCACCAATTGTTTCCAACCATAGATTTTTACCATCCCGAGGACCCCAGCCTGGAAGTCAACACATTCCTACGTGGCTTAGACCAACTGTTGTGGATTTCATTGACTGGTTCGTCCATGTTTTGGTTTGACCGCCGCTAGCTTTTTTCCAGCCTGACCCTATATCCGCTAACATTGCTCGTCGAGGGAGGCGATGGCTTGGCATACGTAACACATGTCCTAACCATCTCAGTCTTTGTAGCTTCACGATTTCGTCGATTGATTTCCCCTGTTTACCTAGAACTCTACGCCTAACCTCAATATTGCTCACCTTATTATACCACTTTACACGGGAAATAGAGCGGTGATGAAGAGGTGATGAAGATACATGATCACTACCAACAATAAACACTAATCTCTATCGACGGGGGGAATCTAAAGGTCGCCACATTCACTTATTTGAGCAGTCTTTTCAAACTACAGGTAGTGACACGGATGAAGATATCAAAGTTCGTCAGTATGGGAAAGGCGAGATACACCTTCGTTACTCTGAAATCAGTGTCGAAATATGCTCCAATCAACATAAAGAATAAGATTTGGATTTTCAACACTGAAAGAATTTCCAGCAGTCCACAGACTCTTACCAAGATGTTCCGTCAGCCCATACTGAAGACAAAAAATGGCCAGAAAGAATTAGCAACAATAAACTCAGGGAACAAACCAACCGAGAACCCAATGCTCAGCAAATGTGAAGAAGAAACTGGAGACGGATCGGACACACGTTGAGATCGTTGGGTAACATCATGCGCCAGCCCTAAACTTGAATGGCACTCGAAATGGAGACGGCGGGTTAGGCGTCCGAAGCAGACGTGGAGGAGGTGACAGCTTATGGGCAATCGTGGGGGAAGCTAAAGAGGAGTGCAGAGAACAGGACAAAGTGGAGATATGCCGTTGAATCCCAATTTTTTCTACTTGGAACTCACGGGGAATAATAATAACGAATATATTCAATGCATCTATTACCATTTATGGATGAAGTCACAATAAGAAGATCTAAAATAGAAAAGCATAAGAAAAACACCAGAGACGAGGTACACAACTGTAGGAGTTAAATCAAAGTTTCTTTTAGTACAACAGACTATGAACCATGTGTTTACTAAGTGAACTAAAGTTATCGTGGCTCATTTAGTCCGGACGATCAGACTTTGGCGTTTGAAACGATGCGTGCTTTATTCAAGTATCAGAGAGAATACCATCACTTACTCGGGACCGCAAGTACATCCACCGCCTGACTAAATGTCTAACCCAGATGTCACTGCTAGGTAACATCAAACAAATAACATAATTAACTTGGTGGATGGTGACTAGCAGTGGAATCCAGGACAACCAGCATTTCGTCCCATTCGGGACTCGTCATCAGGATGTGCCTGCATTCCCCAGTGAGTGATGATTTTCCACCGAGGCTCCAACCCAGTGGCCATAGTTTTAAACGCCAAAGTGTTATCCACTATACCACTTGGGGCATGAGAGCCACCTTTTGTGCAATGGGTCATATTAATTGTTTAACTGAATTTTAGATTTTCCCATCGGTCGATTGTGGAATGCAAGTACATCCAGATGATGAGTCCCAAATAGGACGAGATGAGTATCATGGATTCCACTGTTAGTCACCATCCACCAATTAAATTATATTTACATGCCCATATATCGTCGAGGCATCTGCACAAGAAGCCGACATGTCAAACTGAGACCTAGCACTTCAGTCCAATCAATCGATGGGAAAATCTAAAATTCAATCAAATAACATAATTTTAGGTTATAGGATTCGTGGGGTGCAGTAAGAAGTCGTGGCTAGTGAGGTTCACTATGTGTTAAGGTGTGAAGTTGATACTCACTGAAGGTATTGATTGAGGGTAGCACTATATAACGAACTGACAAAAGTTGGAATTCACGGGTCATTGAACTCCAGCACAAGTGGGTGAATAGTCAACGGGCATGCTCTCGTAACCTGAACGTACCGGGCTTCAATAGTGGCGGCGGAGTTGTGGATGAGCACTAGTGAAGTGTCCCAAACTGGAATGAAAGAGCTGTCCGTTGCTTCCTGGTTTTCAGCCACCTCTTTAACTGATGTTGGTTCGCGACGTAATCCAAAAAGTGAAGCTAACTTAATTAATAAGTTATTTAATTAAACGCAGAAAAACTTGGTACAATATGGCACCAAGAAGATGCGCCACACAAATTAATTATTTATACAAATTCTCAACCTCGCCAGATTACTAGCTTGCTAGGCTACTAGCTTCCTAGTTTTCTAGCCGGTCCCAAGCCCGGGTAAAGAGGGAGGGTTGGGGAGTGGTGCTAGCAACTCCACCCCAGTAAAACAACCAAATCGCTACAGAAACTTTAACGAATAAATATATTAAAAATTCTAATAACATAAACAATAACCTTATTTTTAACTGGAATCGGGGAAGTGAAAGGACGCAGGCTGGTGAAAGCCTTCGGGAAGCCAGTCAGCCGATGTGCCTTCTTTAGATGAAAGTAAAAGCAAGGATGGGTACCTGAAATGTTCGTACAATGTACGAAACTGGAAAGGCTGCCCAGATAGCCGCTGAAATGAGAAGGTACAGAATAGAAGTGTTGGGAATCTGCGAGAGCAGATGGAACGGAACTGGAAGGTGCCAACTACCTACTGGAGAGACAGTAATCTATTCCGGCCACCCAGAGGACAACCACGAGCACACCGAGGGAGTGGCCATCATGATGTTACGAACAGCAGCCAAAGCTCTCACGCAGTGGGAACCAATCTCCTCCAGGATAATGACAGCCAGGTTCAACTCAAAAGGAAGGAAAGTTACAGTCATTCAGTGCTATGCGACTACAAACGTCTCAGAATAAGAGAAGAAGGAGGCGTTCTACCGACAACTACAAGCAACAATGGACAACGTCCCAAATGGCGATATCAAAATCCTGATGGGCGACATGAATGCGAAGCTGGGAGGAGACAACACAGGAAGAGAACTCACCATGGGTCGAGAGGCCCTCGGTGAAATGAACGACAATGGTGAACTCTTCTCAGACTTCTGCGCCTTCAATGATTTGGTGATTGGTGGCAGCGTTTTCAAACACAAGGATATACACAAGACGACATGGATTTCACCAAATGGAAACACCAAACACCAGATAGACTTCATTTCAATCTCAAGAAAGTGGAGACGGAGCCTACTGGACACAAGGTTGAAGAGAGGAGCAGATGTGGGTTCAGACCACTATCTAGTACAAGGGACTTTCAAGGTGAAGCTAAAAGCCTCGAGGATACCTGGGGATAGGCCACAATGCAAGTTAAACACTGAATTACTGAAGGACACAACCACGAAAGACACTTTCACTGCAACTGTCAGAGCAAAGCAGGAAACACTACGCGACATCACTGAAGAATCAGGCGTGGAAGAACATTGGAAGTCTCTGAAGGCGATTCTCAACGAAACATGTTCAACGGTTCTAGGAAGAAAGAAGAGACAATACAAGGAATGGCTCTCAAAGGACACTTGGAAGCTAATAGAAGAAAGGAGAATGGTGAAAGAGAAAAGGATTCAATGCAAGGACGGACAGGAGAAGGAGACGCTGAGCTCAACTTACACAGCACTGGACAAAGAAGTGAAGAAGGGTGCTGGGAAGGACAAAAGACGATTCTACGACAACCTGACCACTGAAGCTGAGAAGGCAGCAGGCAAAAGGGACCTGAGGACATTATATCAGATAACCAAATCTCTATCCGGGAAGAGATCAACACAAGCGAAACCTATAAAAGACAGCCAAGGGAACCCAATCACCAAGGAAGAAAACCAGATTAAACAATGGGCGGATCACTTCAAAGGACTCTTGAACCGACCACCACCTGCAACCCGTCCAGAAATACCAACAACAGTGCGCACACAACTGCAATTTGACACCAATCCTCCAACGAAAGCTGAAGTCTTGAATGCAATCAAGCTTCTGAAAGCTGGAAAAGCAGCTGGACCAGATGGAATACCCCCTGAAGCACTGAGAGCGAAGTCAAAGACGACAGCACATATGCTGATTCCATTATTGCAAAAGGTCTGGAAGGAGGGAAAGGTGCCTACTGACTGGAGGAAAGGTTACCTCGTGAAACTACCAAAGAAGGGCGACTTAGGCCTCACTCTGCAAGAACTGGCGAGGAGTCATGCTCCTGTCGACGCCAAGTAAAATCCTGAGTCGCATCATCCTGGAGAGATTAAAGGATGCACTGGAGACAAAACTCCGACCAGAACAAGCTGGATTCAGGAAAGGCAAATCATGTACTGACCGAATCGCAACTCTACGCATCATCATCACAGAACAAAGCATGGAATGGCAATCAAACCTAACTCGACCTCAACTTCAAAGACTTTGGGAAGGCCTTTGACAGCGTTGATCGTGAAGTAATTTGGAAATTACTCGAGTACTATGGTCTACCCCAAATATTCATCAACCTTATTCAACAGCTGTACGACAACGGAACATGTCAAGTGATCCACAACGGAAAACTCAGTGAGGCGTTTGGAGTAAACACAGGAGTCAGACAAGGGTGCTTGCTTATTATCACGAATGATATTCCTAATTGTGGTGGACTGGATTATGCGTCAGACAGTGGGTGGAAACGAGAAGACAGGAATATCATGGACCGACGTGGAGAAACTAGAAGACCCGGATTTCTCGCGTGGATAATTTATGTTTGATGTCACACAAAATCGAAGACCTACAAGCGAAAACCGACAAACTGGTCGAAGAAGCACCCGGCGAAGACAGGACGGAGGCTATGAAAATAACCAACCAACAACAACAGCAGCAACATCCAGCCAGGAGCCAATCACCATCAACGGGAGGGATTTGAAAGAGGTTACTTCATTCACTTATCTAGGGAACATTGTCTCAGTAACAGCCAGTCTGAACGAACGAGGATGTCAAATCGAGCGAGAATTGGGAAGGCGAGAAACACATTCATCAACCTGAAATCAATCTGGAAATCTTCGTCACTCAGCATCAACAACAAAATTCAGTCGGATTTTCAATACAAACATCAAGTAAGTCAGTTCTTCTATACATCGGATCAGAAACTTGGCGGGTGGGTCACAAAGAATATTTCCAACAGCCTGTTGCAGACCTTCATCATCCAGCAACTATCTTCGCTGGCTGTATACTGAAGATCAGATGGCCGGAAAGAATCACCAACAAGGAACTATGGGAACAAACAAACAAAACAAGAACCAATCCCCCAACAAATATGCGGGAGAAAGTGGAGATGGATCGGACACTCGCTGAGGAGACCACTGGGTCACATCGCGCCCGCGTCGGGCCATTGCTCGAGTGGGGGCCGAAAAGGAAGCGGCGAGTGGGACGTCAGTGCAAGGGTGACATGGAGGAGATCGTGTGAAGAGGAGTTGAAACAGTATGGACTAACATGGATGCAGGTGAAAAGTACAGCAGAAGGAAGACAGAAGCAAGTGGAGACGTGCAGTTGAAGCCCTATGTTCCACTAGGAACCCAAGGGAGCAATAATAATAATACAAATTCCGATTGCGAAATCATTTTTCATAAACTCTGAGTTATCTTTGTTACTCTTTTCACGACTTCAGGCTTGAATTGTTAATTTTCAGTAGCGGTGGTCTTTTTTACAGGATAAGGTTGCTAACCACACAAAAAGCTCTTCCTGTTTACCACACTCACTACCGAGTAAGAGACGATTGGGAGCGAGTAGGTGGCTGAGAAGGAATTCTGGACTACGTGAGTTCATTCTATCATCGAACCATCGATGAACTAGTCGCATTTCTATATTGAAGCAGCCACGTGAGGAGGTGTAGACTACCTCAGATGGCATCCTAGAAATGCTAAGAACCAACAGTTTCACACATGGGGAAGGGTTCGAACCCGTGAATAAGTGTCTGATATAGAATGAAGCAGTAAGAAGCTTAATTCTTCAGGTGAAATACTAATTTTCATTCTGAACGATAAGACCTCTTCTTTTTACTGAAGCAAAACCTCCAACTAACAAGGTTACAAAAACAGTTTTAATTACCTTAGAATTACGTACAAAAAAACAAAAAGAAATAGCAATGTTTATTTTTCTTTGCTGAGTGATTACTAACAGTGGGGGATCCAGAGCATGAGCACTCCGTCATAAAAAAAGCGTCATGCCGGCTGGCAAAGATCTTTTAAAAATACCTCTATTCAATTCATGACTGTTCCCACAATTATGAGTACCAATTGTCGCTCTCCGCCGGCTACAATTAACTGTCTTCAATCGCTTGTGTCTTCCATTATGTATCGTAATACTGGGATTATATCACTTCGAGAAACATGGTTACATGATCTATATGATGAAAATCTAGTATATCTAAATGATTTCAAATTGTTCAGACAAGATCGGTGTAATTCCAGGAAGAAACGCAGTGGCGGTGTCGCCATCTTCATCAATTCACAATGGTGTATACCTAATAATATATGTTTCAAATTCTCTAGTGACAATATTGACTGTCTCACCGTTAAGTGTTGACCTAAACATTTGTCAAAATACAACTACATTTACATCCCGAACGTTTATATTGCTCCTGGATGCAATTCCACAGAATTATCTTTATTTGTGGATGAATTTACCTCCCTTGCTGCCACCTCCTTCGGAAATTCCTTGTCTATAGTTACTGGAGATTTCAATTCTAGTGATCCCAGCTTCCTAATTTCACTTGGACATGATAACATTGTCAACTTCCCGACTAGAATGGATAACCTTCTTGATCTTGTGTTTACAAATGACGCAGGAATATTTGAAGCTCGAAAAAGAGCCCCACTACTAAATTCAGATCACTGTATCATAAGAATATTGCCCAAAGTATATGGAAAGCAGCACAAAAGGGTCTTCTCACACCTTGGAAAGAAAACACAACATAGATGTTATTCCCATGACAACATACTGAATCTAAGGTCCATGTTAAAAGACACTAACTGGGATTTATTTACTGAACAAGCTCTTGATAACACAATTACCAACATAACACATTATCTTAACTTCTGTCTTAATGTTTGTTGTCCAAAAGAGACAGCCTTCTTAAAATTCGATCGCTTCTCCTCTTCTCAACTCAAAAAGCTCCGCCGTGAAAAATAAAGGTTGTTCGAAATGAAAAACAAATCTGGTGTTAAAAGAATGAACACTGATTAAGCTTGAATTACAAAGATTGAATGCTCTCTATAACCAGAAGTTTCTTTCATGTAAATCCCCATCTAATATGTGGAAGTTATTAAAGGAAATCACAGGTGGTAAGCAAATGATTGTTACGAAGGTAACTGAGTCTTAGAACGATGAGTGATGCTTGAATCTTGAAAAGACGAATGAACCAAGAATTTAGGCTTTATTCATTTTACAATGAAGCCGGAATGGCTTAAACATATAAAGGAAAAAAGAGTGTTAATAGCGGTAGAGATATGAATATGACTAGATACGTATTATAAGAAAAGTTCACAACATTCACTGCGGCTTGAAAAGGAATGAGCCATTATGTCACGCTTCTCTGGTACGCAAATTGTAAGGCCGTACACGTTGTTGTTTTTCCAAAAGAATACGCCCGTTGTTCGTTTCAGTTGTATTTTCTTCACGAAGAATATTAGGATCAGTGGTCGCATCCCCATTTACTTGTTGCTCAGGAATTGCGTCGCC
The DNA here is from genome assembly GCA_944472135.2 of Trichobilharzia regenti. Classification (NCBI taxonomy): domain Eukaryota; kingdom Metazoa; phylum Platyhelminthes; class Trematoda; order Strigeidida; family Schistosomatidae; genus Trichobilharzia; species Trichobilharzia regenti. Next base: position 48,327 of record CALYDD020000542.1, read on the forward strand.
CTCCGGTATTGAATTTTCAACTTGATCTATATCTTCGCCTTTGGGTGCCAGATGATGAAGAGCAACTGTATCTTCACGTCCATTACCGAAGCGAACGTGAGCGAATTGCGGGTTACAATTCAATAGCTCCACCTCTTCAACCAGGGGATCGAATTTGGACTGACGAACACTCCGCCGGAGAAGTACTGGTCCTGGTACAGTGAGCCAAGTAGGAAGAGTTGTCCCAGATGTCGATCTTCGGTTATAGGTAAACAGTCGTTCGTGTGGCGTGGCGTTCGTTGCAGTACAGAGCAAAGATCTGATGGAATGCAAGGCGTCGAGTAGAACAGACTCCCATTGTGCCGTTGGTAGGCCCCGTGATCTTAATGCTAGAGTGATGGCACGCCAAAGTGTTCCATTGAGGCGCTCGACCTGCCCATTGGCTTGAGGATTGTATGAGGTAGTACGACTGGTTGCTACGCCTTTCTCCAGAAGAAATGCCCGTAATTCGGTAGACATGAAAGCAGCGCCTCTGTCGGTATGTATGTAAGAAGGCATACCGAAAATCGAAAACAGTTGGCAAAGGCAATTCATTACCGTTTGAGACGACATGTCGGGGCAGGCGAATGCAAAGGGGAATCGAGAATATTCATCGATCAGCGTGAGCAGATAGTGATTGCGGCTAGCTGACGGTAGAGGTCCTTTAAAGTCGATGCTTAACCTTTCAAAAGGTTGGGTTGCTTTTATGAGTTTGAAATTAGAGGGATTGTAAAATTGAGGCTTTAACTCACAGCATGTCACGCATTTACTGGTTACATTGCGCACCTCGTCAAGGGAGAATGGAAGGTTTCTCGAGCGTACAAAATGCATCATTCGGACAACTCCAGGATGGCACATAGAGTCATGGAGAAATTTCAAGTCGCACACTGACTGCAAGGAACCGCAGAAACTACGGGAAAATGTATCAGCAGCTTGATTATCCCTTCCAGGACGATAAATGATGTCATATTGATAAGGGGATAGCTCAATTCTCCAACGCATTATTTTATCGTTCTTGATTTTGCCTTTATGAATCTTGTCAAACATGAATGCTACTGAACGTTGATCAGTGACAAGTTTGAAGTGATTTCCGAGAAGGTAATGCTTCCACTTACGAATTGCTTCAACCACGGCATAGGCTTCTTTCTCAACCGATGAATGATGTTTCTCACTTCGAGAGAGGCTTCGAGAAAAGAAGGCGACAGGTTTACCATTCTGGTTTAATGTAGCTGCAATTGAGACATCTGAAGCATCTGTTTCAACAACAAGGGGTGCTTTCGGATCAACTACCACAACGACTGCACGTTCTAAGTCGTCTTTCAGTTTGTCAAAAGCATTTCGAGTTTCGATATCAAGAGGGAAAATCCGATTATTTACCAATGGGTGGATTTTATCTGAGAAGCGAGGGATCCACTGTGAATAATAAGCAAATAATCCAACGGCCCGTTGTTGAGATTTGATATCTGTGGGTGGTTCTAGATCACGAAGAGGTTTTAGCCGATCGGGATCTGGTTTAATAACCCCCTTTGAAACTTCATAACCGAGTAATTGTATGCTTCTGCTTGAGATCACACTTTTGGAATCATTAAGGGTTATTCCATAATTGCGTGCTGCTACCATAAACTTGTTTAGATTTTTGTCGTGTTCCTCCTGAGTTTTGCCGCAGATAGTGACATTGTCAATGTAGGCAAACGTGCTTGTGAGTTGTTCTTTACTGATCAATTCATCGATAATGCGTTGAAAACAAGCTACGCCATTGGTAACACCAAAAGGAATTCGGCAAAATTGGTAAAGTTTCCCACAAGCCTCGAAAGCAGTATATGGTTTATCTTCGTTCCTTAGGGCAATTTGATGATAAGCATTCTTCAGATCAAGAGTGCTGAATATGTCATATTGTGCGATTTTTTCTATCATTTCGTCAATCCTAGGTAATGGGTAAGCATCCAGAAAAGTGAATCGATTGATTGTCTGACTATAATCAACTACCATCCTCTTTTTATGGCGTTCGTTTGACGTAACAAGAACTTGAGCTCGCCAAGGAGAATTAGAAGGTTCAATAACACCTTCTTGCAGTAACCGGTTGACTTCGGTGGAAATAAAACTTTCATCTTCACGAGAATAACGCCGGGATTTTATCGCGATCGGTTTACAGTCTTTTGAAAGATTTTCAAACAGAGTAGGCAGGTCGACGCGAACACAAGGTAGACCACAGAGAGAAAAAGGCGGCTTTGATCCCCCAAAAGGAATCTCAATGTGTTTGTGAAGTTTTAAAAAATCATGTCCAAGAAGGACGTCTGCACATAAATTATGAAGAATGGAAAATTTGAATAGATCATAAGTGTGGTTTTTATAGCAGATGGATAGAAAACAATGTCCTTCAGTATGACTAGTAAGATTCGTACTCGCCATTGTGATTCTGTTTCGAGACTTATGGACTTTCCAGTTATACTTACGAACAACTGAGGAAGAGATGTAGCTCTCACTGCTTCCGGTATCCACTAGAGCTTGCATTGATTTCCCATTGACAGTAAGCTGCGTAACAGCATCAGTGAGACTTTGAGGTGCTGAAGCCACAACGAGAGATGAAATTATAGAGTTAACTGAAGATGGACCTTTTTTCGTAGATGGCGCAGACCTGCAAACCTTCTGAAAATGTCCTTGCTTGCCACAAGCTTTGCAAACTGCATCACGGGCGGGGCATTTGGAACGAGGATGTCTACGATTACCACAGAAAAAGCATTTGGATTCAACGGCAGCAATGGTTGTTTCATTGACGGAGGGTGTGGAATCTGATGAATGAGGTACATCATGTAAAGAAATGGACGCGCAAGGTGTAACAGGATTGTTGTATGACTGCGATTGTTGATGTGCCATCTCTAGAAGTAAGTCGTATTCACTTCCTTCTTGCAGCGAACCGGAGTTCCTCACGAAAGTGAAGGGGCAGAAGTGAACGTCTGACGCTTATATCCGGACCGGTGGATATGGTGGTCTACCTAGGGAGCTACAAAGACCCAATTCCAAACCTGCGGTGTGTACATGGGCTCCAGAATCCGATTGGATGGTAAGGTGTATGAACGTGTTTTGGTTATGGAAAACCATGGGAACCTACCGCCTGATATTGCTTTACTACATTATAGATCAGGCTACACAATTCAAAGCTCGGAAAGTGGTCCTTTAATACGACTATCTGCTTCGGTCTGATCATCCGATGAGTATCCTAGTCCTCGCATAAATTATGAAAATCGAAAATAGCACACATCATTTCAAACGCCAAAACTTTATTCATCTACCATTCTATTAAATAACACCATGTAAACCAGCTTAAGACATCTTTGAAGCATCAACATAGACATAGAACATTTCGGTTCAATGATTCAACCGAAAGAACAAAATCAACTTAAACAAAGATGTTTATTTTTATCTTATTAACTTGAATTAAATCAATAAATGAATAAATATTACAACAGTAGTCTTAACAAAAAAATAAATATACTTTACGGTCAAGAAAAACAAAATTAATAATAACAAGTAAGGAATAAACTGCGATTGTCATCAACATCATCACTGGGAGTATACAAAGCACCAAAAAACAAAACGAAAGCAATTATTTACTTGTCAAAAGTCAACATAATAGGCAATGCTTAACTTAGTATCCGGCAAATAAACTGCATAAAGGAAAGACGGAGAGAGATAGAGACAGAAAGGAGAGAATAGGAGCAACCCAGGCAAATAAAAGCAGGTTTGTTTGACAAGAAAGTTAACAAATACACACATCTGTGTATATACGTATGTACATATATTACCTATACACCGGTGTGATATAGTATACAACCAATACTAAACTGAATTAAAGTTTATTTTTTAACATTTTCAGCAATCTTTAAACCTTCATTAATTACACATGATGACCATGAAGTATTATCCGCCTTTATTAAAATAATCTCGACAGCATCTTCGCGTACAATTAACTGTGATCGTTTATAATCTAATACACCGGGTAATTGATGAATATGCAGGGAATAATTTTGATCTTTTAATGCCTGTTGACCATGAAATTCAAATAGAAAACCGTTATCGTGTAAATCGAATACAATTTCACCATTAGTTGGCTTTTTATAAAGTTTTGGAATTAGCTTTTTTGAAATTCTAGTACAGTTGATGATTTTAAACCTTGAATTTGAATTGTAACACGTAGTTTATTACTGCCAAGATTTGTATCCAGCACATAATTTGGTGTTGTTAAGATACCGCTAGCATCACCTCGACTTGTATAAGCCATATACAATTGACAACGGTTACAATTTAATCAGCTGTTTGTATGATAAGGGAAAAGAAAGTGAGACAAATAAAGATATTAAAACGTAATCGTTGGTCTTAGAAAGTATACCACTTTCATTCGCAATGTCCAATTTCTACAGAGAGATAAATACCTCTTTGTCGATGCACAATGAGTTAGAAACGAAATAAGCCAACTATTTATGGACGATTTAGGCTGTATGAATAAGTTTCAGGTCCCAGTGACTTAAGGTATACGAGCTCGCCTTTAACCACAAGGCCCTGGGTTCAAACCCCGATGGCGCGTACTGCAAAGAGTTCCACACTACGACAAAAGAGTTGTCCAGTACTTGCAGGTTTGCGTTGGTGGCATAGCGGTTAGGACGCTCGCCGAACATGCACATGGTCCGGGGTTCAATTCCCGGCCGACGCACTCCTTTAACCTTGCTAAGCCAGAAATAATGCTGGTAAAGAGGAAAGGTTAGACATGAGGCTAGTAACCCCATCCTGTAAAGTAAACACTGCTACAGAAACTTCAAGCCACTAGCTTGAAGCCCTATGTTTCACTGGGGAACGTGAAGGAAAAAAAGTTCCAGCTTGATAGTATGCAAAGTGTGTGACAAATGGAAAAACAAACCGAAACAACTTAAGAATTCTGGCTCATACTGCAATACAAATTAATTTCACAATGGAGAAACTAGAAGGAATGAAGACTTAACTCACTGGCGGACTGACTGGTTTCAACGTAGAACTTTGCACAGATGTACAGCAGTTCTACTACCACACTCCCTTCATGTAGCACACACAGCAAGAGAAGAGAGTAGAAAGAGATTCAATACACAGATAATAAACAGAAATATGAGTCAAAAAAGAATAGTAATACGGAAGGACAGTAAAATGTCAGTGGATTTATTAATTACAAGGAGTGAATGCATTTGCGCTAGACGCTGTAAACGATTTTAAGCCATATCACCAATTGTCTTCAACTGTCTTTGCTTTTCACCATCCAGAGGACCCTAACCAGACACCAGTCTACACCTTCTTATGTGGCTCAAACTAACTATTGTGGATTTCATTGACTAATGAAGCCATGTTTTGGTTTGACCACCACTGGCTTTTCTCCAAACTGATCCATCCTATGCCAGCTAACATGTCCGACGAAGAAGACGATGGCTAGGTATAAGCAACACATGTCCTAACCATCTCAGTCGATGTAACTTCACAATCTAGTCGAGTGATATTCCCTTCTCCGTACCTAGCATTTGACTGATGCCTAACCTCAATATTGCTCACCCTATTTTACCACCTAACACGAGAGGTAGAGTACAGGCACCTATAATCACAGACAGCTAGCCAACCTTTTCATGTCTTCCACTTTCAATGGCCATGTCTCACAGCCATAAGGGAATTGCTGAGCAGTACACACGCCCTTTGGTCGATATCCAGATACCACATCTACTCCAGAGACGGCGTAAACTGGCATAGGCTGGACGGGCCTTGTGTATTTGTGCTGAGATTTCGTCAGCGATCAGTCTGATGGCGCTAGCTGATGCAACTATCCAAATAAGTGAAGCGGTCAACGTGGTTTACCAGCGCAGCGTGTCTAGTGCACGAATGGCTTCTAGTCGCGGCGAAAACAGAGTGGGAGAAACGGACTCCACTTGGTTGCTGCCGAAAGGTAAGGAGCAAAACAAAACTAGGAAAGAAACAGTAGCCGAGTTTACCAACAAGGTCTCGACGACTGTTAGTTCCATCAAAACTCAGAAACCCACGGACTCTAGTTACAGTATAATCATCTGGAACTTGGAGGAATCTAAGAACACAGATCCAGCTGCCCGACATGCAGATGATCTGAAGGCGATCAGCTCCATATTCCGGGAAATACTTCCCGAAAAAACAACTGGAGTACACGTACGAAAGGCTATCAGGATCGGAAAACGAAACCCTGAGCTACAGGAACTCCTCGACGACTACTTAAGGTAGTTTTAGGGAACGAAACAGAGAGGAGGACCATCCTCGACAATGCGTTCAAAGTCAACGACAAAAGTCTAAAAATAAGGCCTGATTGGCCTTTGGAAGATAGAATCAAAAGAAGAGAAGCCGTGGCTGAACTAAAGGCCAGGCTAGAGAAAGGCGAGAAGGACCTCAAACTATTGGGTTTTCGGGTGGTGAGGTCTCGGAAACCGATGCTACCGAGACCTCTCTTCATAAGCCGGGTGAACACGTAGGTGTTTCG
>CALYDD020000543.1:0-36770 GCA_944472135.2 Trichobilharzia regenti
GCTAAATGTAACAATTAACCGAGAAGGCTGGGCAAGGAAGGTAATAGGATAATCATTATTGGTGAGACAAACTTTTCATGATGGCCACGGTAAGAATCAGATCTTGTATATGGCTTTGGAGGACTCTTCAAATGGGGCTGAATATCCACAATGTACTAGATGCTCTGTTATCAAACTCTATTCCCCATAGCGTCTTCCCTTTCTTAACAATGCTGGATAGTGTTCACGAGTGCGTTTTTCGAGCGGACGCATGTACTCAGCTGCACAAGAGCAAGTGAACTTGCATATGTTTGTTGATATGGTCCAGTGTGACAGCTTATCTTCCATGTTTGGGTGGGCGTTATTGAAGGTTCGAAGTAAGTGTTTAGGATTACAATTCTCATCACAAATATTGAAAGCATCACCAATGTATCTATTGTAGAGATGGAGATCGTCGATGGTTGATGGGAAGAAGAACGCAAGGGGATTTACAATATGATAACAGAACACCTGGTGAATCCTGGACATTCAGCTCCATTTGGAAAATCCTCCAAAGCCATCGCCAGCACACAACCACGAAGAGAAGTATTTAGCTTTGAGTTTCAACAGGAAGAGAGACAAACAACAAGTATGTAGCTTACATGCGAACGTCCAGCAGGAGAGACCATTATCATTTCAAATATTCAAGTGAGTATCACTATAGTCATTATACGGTTCAGGAGGGATATTGAAAATAATTTCTCCGTTACACGAAGCCTTTGTATTACATGGATAATACAGTATCCATTTGGAGTTGTAATGTTTTGCGACTGCTATGCATAATTTGGAAAAAAGGATGAATCAGCTACTAGACACCTCTTTGTTTCATTGAGACAACTGTATTTCCTTGTAATCAGGTCAAAGTAAAATAAACCATATGGTGAAAATATGAAATTATTGAAATCATTATTCATATAAAGAACACGTATTACTTACTGTATACCCAGCAACCCTTAATGCAATCAACAAAATGACACCCAACGCTGCTATTCCACCAGCGAATCCCAGAACTATTATGCTCGCTTTCTTAGTTAATTTTTTTCATTTTATACCCTAATATCAGTGTAGTCAAAGAGACGATCATCGTCAGAAACCATGATAAAATATTCCATAATGCCCTGTCTGCTGTTAGATCAGGTATTCCGAAAGACAACAATAAAACCAAATTAGTCACAGATTAGATTAAACACGAAAATAGAAGGATGCTTGATAAGGTAAATTCACGTTAAGATATGTCCAAAAATTCAGTACAGTGGAAGTATTTAACTCCATGATAGCTTATTCACAATACTTTCAAATGTGGAAATTTTGTGAAGGTACTATATTATTATCACCTTATGATTTGAGCGAAGTGGATAAGCTTCCATGTCTGACACTCTGGACTACTTGAATTTCAATATGTGTCAATGTATTTTCTTTTCTTTTTTTCTTGTTGTTGTAATCATTCAGTTATATCTGGGATTCTCCAAATGAACTCGTGCATACTCCTAATTGGTTTCTAGCTTGTCGTTGAGCATTTTTATGTGACCGTAGAAAAATATCGTATTGGATTATTTTATTCTTCAGATCTAACATCACTGTGTAATATTATATACCGCAGAAGGCTGTTTTACTTGAAACTAGTAGTTGATGAGTAGATATTCCGGAAAAAACTACTCTAAAAACCCACTGTGCATAATAAAGATATTGTTGAATTATTCTAATAATCGATTATGAAGGAATTTATGGTGAAATTAACAGTACACACCTCGTTTTGGGAAACAACATAATGTTATCAACACCATACGATTGTAACCTTACATTATAATTATTACTTTCTCGGTTTCCATATGGAACATAAGAAGTCAGCAATAACTTTTCCTTGAGGAATATTTCATCTTGGATAAACTTTCTCATCTTGTATTCACACGACGTCCTTCAGGTCAGTTTCCAACTACCACTTGACTCATTTTTCCTAAATTTAGGTATCATTGGACGGCCGAACGCTTGTAGTCACCCAACGGCCCCCATGTATACACTCTATCCATTTCCATTGCCTCCTGTATACGTATTTGGATATATGGTGACAGAGTTCACTACTGCTAATCTTCTTCGCCTCACAGATTGATATTTACTGTGGAGCCAGCGAAGACATATCACGATAAAGGGCCATAACCGGCTGTTGTAAATGCTCTCAGTGATGCGTCAAGTCTCTGAATCCTACAGTAGCAGTGATTTCACATTAGCATAGAAGACACAAATCGTGCTGTTTATGAAGAGCAAAGCGAAATTCCACATTCGTTTCAGAGTAATTAAAGTCTATCTTGCGTTACCTGTCACTGAGAATTAAAATAAGAGTTTCAGAATGTAGCTGAAATCTTGCCACCTGAATAAATCAAAGCAGTGACTTCTTTCGAATTTACGCGACTGATGCTCACTGGTGCACGATGTCGGTAATGGTTGGTGATGGACGTCATCCTCCTCTTTCATACAAAGTTCTATCACCGCTGGCATCTTATTCTGTCAGTCCATTAGTTGTTGCCAGTTGATTGCCGACTTTGCGTGACAATAGACATAAGTCATCTGTGGCGTCCAGATCTTCTGCATTATTCTTCTCCATCCAACATTTTCTTGTCATCTCAGACTGCATTGTATGCAACATAATTCAGTCCAGCTCAGTCAGGGATATTATTGGTGTTCCATTATGGGTAAATTTTGTTTTGATAAATTCTCAGTGTTATACAGTAATGTTTACTGATGACGTTTCGAGGTGATATGATTATGAGCAATAAATTGTGCTCGAAACGTCATCAGTAAACATTATTGTATAACACTGTGAGAATTTACCAAAACAAAATTTACCAATAATGGGATTATACTCTACTACAGTGCACAAGTTTTATTCTTATATCAATACCATTGGTGGTTTTGTCTTACTCTTGCCATCACTTAATATTCATCGCTGCACTCTTCAATGTGAATCACCTTACATCAACTGGAATCAGTATTTAGCCGTTGAATGAGGTTGAAAAACATCGCTTATACACTGAAGTTTTTCTGCCTAATCATTCTTTCACATTGACCACTTTATTGTTCGTTTTTTACTAACTAAACCATCGCTTGCATAAGAATTTCCTCATTGAAGTAGTTCAGTCTAAAGTTGTCTGAATCACTTATGTTAACTAATCGATTACTTATTCAATATACTTATCACTCCATAATCCTTTAATAAACGCAGAAGTAAACAGTCAGTAAATCAAGACGTCAGAAATTGCATTTAGCTTGACTCAGACAACACGTAACAACAATGTTATTGGAAATAATACAATGACTTTGCGATAAATGATCCAAGCTATATCTCCCTAGTCGGTATAACTGTCTTTCCCTTACACTAAATTTGCAAGCCATCCTTTCAAATGAACTGTGAACGATTTTTCTGTAACAGTGACCCCGAACAGCAGTGCTAACTTTTGTATCATATGGATAGTCTCTTTTGGGACGTTTAGTGTTTTACGCAATAGAATGCTACAGAGAATCAGCACTATTTAAAACTTACAGCGAGTACTATCAGTCCAATGTTCACTGATAAGCGCTCTTGAACGCCTTTAACAAAAAGAATCAATGCTGTGGGGACTGAGCCAAGCATCCAACAGAAGAAAATAATGAAACTAATTAGTCAAATGAGACACAACTTTCAAGAAATATTCGAAGCCTTCAGGGAGCGAAAACACTCGTTTATTGTTACAATACAGTTTCATTGAAACACAAATTTCGTCCTAAATTTATCTACATGTACGGCACTGATAATAATTACAAAATAATTTATTCTTGCACAACATTAGATTCTGAAATCAACTCCCATGAACATTATTCAACTGTTCTTAAGAAATGTTTGTTATAATCTTATATCAGATCTTTAAATATTCTCATTATTATTGGTAGAACAAGACATCTAAGTGAACAGTATTGTTTTCAATTAAATCTTCTTCAGGCTTTACTCTCATTTACATAGATTTATATATAAAATGTTTCAGCGAATGATGGTGATTTTCTGAATCAAATAATAATATTAATGTGTTGAATATTTTGAATGTCATTAATAACGATGATTATAATGATAACAAAATAATGATAATAAGGTTAATGCAGGTGGCGATAGGAATAACGATGGCAGTAATGTGTGTTTATGCAGACGATTCAATAAATAAATTAGGTCAAATCTTAAAAGTTACGTAACACTGAAGGTGAAGTGTACAAATAATCAGACTTTAAAAAAATGTCATGATAGTAAGAGGAAAAGGGAAAACAAAAAAGAAGGGAGGATTTTGATTAAAATTTAACTAGGGTGAGGGAGAGACAAAGGTAGACCAAACTCCTTTTGTTCGCAAAGGCACCAGGATTGCTCACAAATTAATTCCCAATGCTTCAGCTATGTGTTTAAAGTCAGGTTCAAATTCCGTTCCATAGAATCGATGGAATGCGATAGATAACTTTGAAAGCACTACTTTTGTCCACTTGGTGACCACTATCATCAATCAAATGAGTCAAAATAGAACTTCCTATAGATTTTATTTGGCCTTTTCTGAACCATTAAAGAAGATGCTTATGATTAGCTTTGTTAAGCTGTGCAATTGTTCTCCCTACAAAGCTCACTCCCCAATAAATGTCGCTTATCTGTCTTGTTCTAATAATTTCATATGATCATCAAATACAACCCGTGAAATAGAACCACCTTGTTTTAACAGATTTCTCCACCTAATTTCGTAATCACTACCAACACTGATTGCTGCAACTGACATAAGTTGCAAAAAGGAAATGAAGACCACAGACTTTCAAGAAGCGAGCTTTCACTGTTTTCAATCACTAATAAATAAAACCTGACAGAAGTTCCATGTGATGTTGATTTAAATAGCAGTTAATAGGTGAAGTGATGAGAGATCAAACAGTATTAATAAAATAATAATGAAATGAAATATATCGGAATAAAGATATGTAATTATTATAATTCTGCATTGAGTTACTCACAAGAATACAGCTGGTATAAGGAAACTTTTGTACAGCCCACGAAGAGTTGGTCTCTAGATTAGGGCGTTCAGAAAGAAATAATTGAATAACAGACTTACAAGGTAGCTGCACACATTGTGATAATTATTGTCAGCAAAACCATCACACATGACAAAATGAGATACTTGGGTTGATTGGAGTTTTATTTCTAAATGCAAATAAATTAACCTACCTTTCGATAACAGATTTCTGGAGAAGTAATTCCAAAATTTGTATTCTACAAAATTAAGCCTTGGAAATATCGTTCTTTCCACGCACCTTTACTGTTTCACCCATCTTTACTTTTCGCATTATTCAGAAAAACAGACAGAGTGATTATCAATTGAAATATTCGAAATGTTAAATCTAAACTACTGAAACAATGACGTGTGTAATGAAATACTTTCGGAGACCAAAACAGACGTACGTGAAAACTTTTGATTGCGATAATTACAGCAATAATGTTTACAGCCTACATATTACTAAGAATAGTAAGCTGTAGACACAGAATAATTTTTTCAACCTTTCAGTAATAAATCCATAAAATGCCAAGAAAAAACTCGTTCCAGTCAAACACGATAATGGTTCAGAATTCTATGTGGAAAACAAACTTTTCAATGTAAGTGTCTGTTTCCGATATTCTATCCAGCTTAGTTACCCATCATTTCGCTGATTCCAAGAATGAATAAGCTTCACAAATTGTTTTGATTAGAAGGCCTATTCACAGATACAAAATTCCCCAGGACAAAATCATGAGGCAACCAGTGAGTTTTTAAAGTGAGAAAATGTAACCACGCTAGCATGACCCACTTTGAATTCATACTGTTTCTCAGCTTAAAGTTTTCCACCCTGAACACGCTGAATAGTAACATCAATGGTGACTATGTAAGTGAATTAGCAGCAATACTAGTTTGTCGTAACGGATATTGACCTCTACCCATCATCACTTGATCAACACTCATACTTCTTAACTGAAAAATTCCAATCCATCTTACCACTATCGGATATTTATTTGTTTATCATTCTAGCGGCAGTCTGAGTCTTCATCCTCTGACTATATAGTCACCATTAACTGCGAAGTTCACAGTGAACCCTAAACTCTGAGCTCCTCCAATAATGTGTACAGTTGCTTATTCGTTTGTAGTGCTTAAATCATCTACTTATCTAAGCTGTAGACTTCATCACCTTGCTGGAAGCTCTTCATTGTCAGTCGATCAACAAACTCACTCAGAGACAAGCTCTGTAGGCTAAAAGACTCGGTGGACCCAATTAGACAAAATAACATAATTTACAAAATACCCTGCAATGATTGTGAGGTCAACTACATAGGTCAAACTAGTAGGTCAGGGGTAGTCAGATTATCAGAACATAAGAATTTAGCTAAGGTAAGAATGGTTCACCCTGAAAAGATAGGTAATTTAGAAAAAAGCTCAGCTATTGCACCTCACGCATTAACAAACAACCACAAAATAAGGTGGGTGAGGAGAGTTAAAATTCTAAAAAGTAATCTAGGTAGGTGGAGAGAGGTTGATTACGGATTCCTCATTCATCGATTCTGCACCCAACACATGCAACAGAAATGACTGAATGCAAATACCAGAAATATGGAAGATAGTATTACCTCAAGTCAAATCAGAAGAGGATAATAAATAATCTTAAAATTCTATTTCAATTCAAACACATTCTAACAAGTAGCTTATTATGACTGTAAAAACACTCGTATGAAAAATTCGTATTTCCCATATAATTGTAATCTGTCAATAACACTCGTACTATTATTTCTGAATGGACATTATCTCACATTGATTTTTAATCCAATATCTAATCGACTCCACACATGTAAATAAATGAAAGAAAAAAGTGTGTATGAGTTACTTGATATGATCATGAGCAATAGTTTGTGCTCGAAACGTCATCAGTTAATATAAATGTACAACACTGTGTGAATTATCAAAATAAAATCTTATCCATAATGGAGTGCCCAAGTTTTATACTTATATCAAACAATTATATGGTTTCGAATATCAAGGTGTTGATTCATGTCATTATCGTGAAATATGGTGAGTCTCATATGAATTCGAATCACACTTCGTATGTTCACAGGATTAATTTAGTGCGAATCTTGTGGTGTCACTTACCACAAGAAATTCTATTAACCAAAAATAAGCTATTGGGACTGCCATACGTATAGGACTGACCACGATAAATATAGAATGATGAAGTATATATACGTCTTAGTATAGGAAATTCCATCCAACTGCTTAAATTACTTTACGAATCATAACATGATTCTGCTTGAGAGAAAGTTTCCGCAAATTCAAGCCATTAAGGAGATCAGTCAAGCACTACAAAGAGTTTAAAGGAACGTGCCATTGTTAGATTATTATTGTTATTATTATTAACAGGTATAAAACAAATAATAGGAATAAATATATTCATCGAAATGATACGTTATGTAATATAATTGTGTTCAGAAATCCCTTAGGTCAGAAACCTTATTCTGGTGAACCCAATCACGTTTAGGACATTTTACACTCGATATGAATTACATTTATCCCCAGTAAAAATAAACTAATAAAAACTCACTGACATTCATATTACACGATTTCATATTCTTGAACTGACGTTAAAGCTTCACACTCTCTCAATAAAACGTTTCAATGTTATTTATTAGCATTGGGCGAATGAGTGAGAAGCTACAGTTACTAGTGTACTTTAGACTTCTGTTCAGTAGAAATTTCTGATGCCACATTGTTTGTTAGGAATAATCTTTGCTCTAGTGTGATTGGCGTATTATTATTTGTTATCTCATATGTATTTCATACACGTTGTAAGTCGAAAATGCTTCTTATGTTTTATTTTTTGCAGTTGATGTCTCGCAGATATTTTAGTGAATGCTTCTGTCAAACCTGATTCTATCCTTATGACTGAAAGTGAAAAAAGTGAAGAATATATGGTTATTCGAAAAATTTTATCTATCATATTCGTGTGATATTTCCTTCAGAGACTTTCTGAAGAGACGAGTGCTCCGAAGCGTGAGGAAGATATCTTCAGAAATTCTAACTCACAAGTGGTAATAACAAAAAAAGGCAAAAATACTAACATTTCAAATTAAAATAGTTTATCTTTCACAGTATGTTTCAGTTTATGCCTTATATTTATACTACTGATTTGCATATATGAGTAGCTTGACGGCAGTTAAATGAAATAGTAGAGTTCATTCACTAGTCTGATTCCGACTGAGTTCAAGGGATTCGGTCTGATTTGGTTCTTGCAGCTATGATGAACCAAGTGCGCCACTAATGAATAGGGCCTGAAACTATTTAGATGGATTTTCATTGTTCCCGGCACTTCTATCTAACTGGCCGACAAACACTAGTGGTTCGTGTTCTTTTTCCTACACGTTTCCAGTGGAACATAGGGCCTCAACTTTAACTTTACAGGATGAGGGTTGCTAGCCTCATGCTCAACCTTTCCCCTTCACCAGCATTATTTCTGGCTTAGCGAGGTAATGGAGTGAGTCGGACGGAGATCGAACCCCGGGCCATATGCATGGTCGACGAGCGTCATAACCGCTGTGCCACCGAAGCACACGGGTTTGTGTAAGTTGTGTCAATTCAATCAATGGTATTAGATATAATCCATCTGTGGTCATTTTCTTTATCAGGATTTATGGTATCTAGCCTAGTATATAGTTTGTCTTGAATAATTTCAGCTTCGCATGCCATTGACAGTAAATTAATAACCTCTAGAAAACTAAGTACCTGTTTTTTTGAGTTTATCTGTTCTACTTCCATGTCTGGCTGAAGAAATGACTTTTTAGCCTCGATTTCTTAGTGAGTGAGGTCTTTTTCAGCACATCTGGGAAGTCGAGTCCCTCTGATCAATTATTTCTGTGCTGTCTTCATATGTGATACCGCCGAGATCGTGTCATCGTCCTGAGGCGTCAATTTACATCCCTTTTCTGTACATCTCTACATTTGGCAGCTTAACTTTATAGGCTGGAATATACTGTGAATCTTTCTACTAGGTGTTTGCTTTTCAAAAGTTGGAAAAAATTCACCGTATTCATTTTTCTTACAGTTATCGAGCAACACTCAGTGATTCTGAGGGTGGAAAAAACAAAATTCAAAAACTTGATGTTATCAAGATAGTAATTTCGGTCGAAATATTATCTAAAACAAAAACGTATCATTGCATGTAAATTAGTAAAATACTATTACAGTTTAGTTGGCGTATACCACGGTGCTCAAACCTTTTACTGATATTAGTGATATATGCTTGATCATGTGCAACAGTTAACAATGTGTCAGGTATTCTGTGGATCTGAAAACACCCGTATATTATCAACTAATTGCAAGGCAAGCCTTCTGAAAATTCAGTCATTGAAAAGGGCAATGGATTTGCAGTACGAAGTGTGACCTTCAGCTAACATTTCCCTTGAATATCTGTCCTAACACCAGAATTGAGCGGAAATTTGATGAAAGACATTTTTAGTGACGTGTTACTAGACAGCAAATTCAGCCGTTTTTATCTGAGGACGGAATATGGAGAATAAGATAAAAGAGCCTACCTGTTTCTTCAGTCTTCCTACTGAACTAATGCATTAAGTGTGCTTTGTCCTGCCATGTCCATTCTAAGTCATGTAATATGTACACCTACACACAGTGATTTCAGCAGTAATAACCCTGTAATATGTCTTCAGCAGATGTTATTGCATTCATAAATATCACATATGGCCAGAAAAGCCTCACAAATCAAATCATATTGATACATTATATTTCGTTTTTCGCGCTTTTTAATCGATCCTTTGTCATTTAATCTCTTTGCGACTTCATATCTCAGAATATTACCATGATTCGTCCGAGCTTTGGTCTACTCTATCGTTCGGAGTAGTAAAATGAAATGCTGACGTAATCTGTGTAGCTAGTTTCAAAGAAAAATTGGCGTTGTCATTAAGGTAGTCTGTCATTCAGTCGTCGTATACACCAAGAACATATTCGATACTGCTGACTATCCTGGTTAACATAGAATTTGTATAATTAGGGCCTGAAGCAGATATCTTCATTGTACTCTGTTATCCATAACCACTTTTATTTACCTTCGTCATTTCAAATATATTATTATTCCCTTTGGCTCCATAGGGCTTCAATAATACATCTTCATATTGTCTTATCTTCTGCCATCACCTTCAGCTGGGTCAACGCTTCCCATAAGCACTCATCTCTTCATCATTACACCATCTTATCCATGTCAACCCAATATACACTTCCCACCCGTCACTTCCTATTGGGACTACTCTCAAGTGATGGCCTGCAATGAGCGCGATGTCATTCGACGTACTCAGTGTATGCCTGATTCAACTCCGTTTACTCCTAAAATTTATGGGCAATCAGATCTTAATTGGTCTGCTAAAGTGGAAATATTCAGCTGTCAGGTCAAGAAAAGACTGATAACCGCTTCTTCCTTAGAGCACAAATCGAGTTGCAGGCACTTGATGAATATTGCTTCAGCAAACTTTAGGTGAATTGAACTTTTTGTCTTATTGATTATTGTGGAGGCTCTTGAGACGTCTGCCTTATGACGCGTGTCAATTAGGTGTCTGGCGTTGGCACCCTTGATCCCCTTAGACATAAAATTTTTGGTATATGTTCAAAACATTGGAGGCTTGATTTATTTTATTTTCATCCAACTTAACTGCTCCAACAGATATACGTAAATTTGTACATACGGTTGGAGTTAACATGAGAAAGATACCTATCGATATCTGATTGCGCCAAAGAGTAAGTTGTCCGACAGACGAGAACCAGAGAGTTATTGGCATAGCCACTGCCATGTGAAGTCCTCAATCTTCCGTTAACAGTTAGTGTAATAATTGAAAATCAGGTTTAATCTAAATGGACTATTTTCTCCACTGTAAGTTGCTCGATATTTGATACTTAAAATCATTCGTGCCTAATAATGAACATTTAAGAGTAAACATCGATTTTAAACGCCTTTTCGAGAAACCTGAACTCTTCCCGCAAAGATTCTATACTATAGAGCACAATCCCTTATCTATATAGTATAGAGGCTTGACTAGACCTAAATTAAAGCCATTCGGACGGAAATTATATCAATGTAGGTTTCGTCATTTCCATGTGTGCTTTCTGCAAATTGACTTCTGCAGGCTACCGAAATCGAGGCGATGCGTGGCAATGTCGTAGATTTGGTGGTCAGTTGGATCTAGCCATAATTTTCTTATTAACCGCTATTGTTGTAATTAAAATTGTAATTAGTTTATTCTTTCACTCATAAACAGTAGTATTGTTGCATCATTAACAATTATCGTTTATCAATAGCATCAGCCTATTTCGTTATCCCATTGTCATTATCACCATTATTTACAATATTATTCAGTTGTCGATACTTTACATATATATATATTCAGAGGAAGCGTTCAACTGAAATTCGATGTTGCTTGTTTTGATTTCATCTGTTTCTGAGTGAATAGCACAGCAAACACAAAATTATCTTGAGGCAATGAAGCCAACTCACTAACCTGATACTCTGATATAATTTACATGCTTTCTATCAGTACCAAGGCAAATTTTAAATTATTCCTGAATTTGAAGTACAACCGATAACTGAGGGTGACAAGCACTACTCTAAAATACAAGTGGGAAACAGCTTCAATGAATTCGAAAAGCTGAAAAGACGTTACTTGTGCATGACGGTATGATGATGCATGCTTGCATTCTTTTTATTGTTATCAAAGCAAGAAACGATATTTTCACCTGGATATAATTCCGAAGTTGGAAAGACATCACTCGTTACCTGTTAAGGGAAGCAAAAGGTTTGAATTATGCGGGGCTGTTGTCAACCAACTTCTGGGTTTTACTCACTCATTACATCTTCTGCGTATTGTCCTGTGTTTGAGATTAACAATGCGAAAAATTACTTAAAATGAGGCGAGTTTAGTTAAGTGATTCTGTCCACATTTTCAACATTGCTGCAGCAAGTAGGTCTATTTTTTTCACTTTCGTTAAAAATCTATTAATCGATGATTCGATGTACCATTTGCAGTCCGGCTTTTTCTCCGTTTCCTCACTAACACTTTAGAGAACACTGAGAATACATGCATTAACTGGACATAAAATTCTCCAGATTTCATTTAATCTTATTCAATGTCTTTAAAGTTTCAGTTTATTTTGATTGTTAGTCAGAATGTTGATGCAGTGCTTTCGTACTCAGAAAACCCGTATAAGGTTTAGTGATAATTCAACCGACACATCGTCACGGATAAAATGCATCAAAACAAAACACACGATGTTAAGCCCAAATACCAGACCAACGATCTTATGGATAGTGATAAAGTTGTGAAGTGGAGGATGATAACACGTTTGAAATCAGCAATCATTAAGACAATGACGATCGTGAGAAGCACGAATAATTCGTGCTGAATTTGAAATCCTCAGTTCACCTTGAATTTTAATGTGACTACTTTGTCTATACGGAATTTGAATTGATAGCATAAAAACATAATCACATGGACTGCATTCATTTCAGCTATACTTCCCCACCACAATCTCAGTGAACCCTTCATTGGGTGCATATGCATAGGTATAATACGATTTCACCACTTGTGAAAATACTAATTCGTAAACAATAAACTAAGTGAAACTTCGTCAGTCATTTAGGTCAGTACTTGAACTGGGTTCAATTCTCGGGAAAATTAAGATAAATTGGAGATAAAAGATAATCCTACGCCTTAATAAAACCTAAGAATCACTGTAACAAAACGACCTTCAGTGTTTGAACACCGCTAGATGTTCCAGTTGACCGACAGTGAACAGTTTATTGAGATGAGATTACATGGCAAAACATGCCATTTCTCAACCGTTGATCGATCATGAATGAATAACAGTGTGAATTGCTTGGCAGCCGCTTACACAACGTTGAAGTCATCTCTTGAACATAGAATAGCTCATCAACCTAGCTGGATTCAGGAGTCCTCTTTGGGAAGCCCATGCTCAATTCTAGGTGAAATGATCAGGACTGTATCCAGGCAGTCTACACCTGACTGCGTAGATAGAACGGAACAGTCAAAGACTGATGCTATATTAATGTTAAACTACACCTCAGGTCTCTTTCAGTCCAATGCTTCATGATACATAGGTTATCTTGATAAATCTAACACTTATTCTGGCCATCTCAATTGATGCAGTTTCACATATCCATAGATTGATTTACCCTCCTTAAGTAACTTCCCACCCACACCCACAATCGCATATCACTGAACACGACACTGCTAATTTTTGAGGTTGGTTGACTTCAGGATTTCCCTTCATTTGAACAGGAAGTATTGAAACAAGAACGCACTCACACAATCCGATTTGCCTACCTGCCACCTTCAATTATTCCATTGTGAGCAATGCGTACTCAGCTTGGAACTTGATAGTAATTTCTGCGGAGAAAAACGCATTCTACCTTTCACAGGTATCAAAATAAAATCAAGTATCATTCTACAAGTAACTTCATAAAAGCATTGAAATTTCTTTTCTAATGCTTTTCATTGTTTATTAACAGCCCACTTCTATTATTTTTACTCATTCGTTCTCTTCTTTTCTTCGTTTTTATCTGCTTGACCTATATTCTGCGGTATCTTTTGTTTTGAATATAAAAAAGTATTCTCATTTTGTTATCTTCAGTTAAGTCACGTTTATTTTGTTTAAATCAGGTGATGTAAGCAATGTGATACGGAGGTGAACCTTTGTTACTTTTGTCTGGTTAACTTTTCTTTGTTTGTTTGTTTGTTATTTTGAAATTTTCTAGTATTTTTTCTCTTCTTAGCTGATTTTGTACTCAGTTGAGTGTGTAGTTTACTCATTCAGCCTTCAGTACATTCTAATCAGTCTAATTAGTCTTCTAGTAGACCAGAATAAAAGAGTACATCCACTAATTCACATTATAACCATCTGCGATCTACTTTGCATACGAGTGTTAAAAATTGATAAGACATTCGAGCCGCCTACTGCATTCAGAAAGTAGACATTTTCCCACGAATTCATTATCAAGCTATACAATCGTGTATGTATAGCTTTCTTCAAGAAATTATATCAGGTGAAGGAATTGAATCAAAGGTGTGAATACATGAAATAATAATAGTAGTGTTAAATGCAAATAAAATCCTTGTGATTATAATCGTGGTTAAGTGTCAGGTGGCAAAACATATATGGAACAATGGATGAGGTGTTTAGTTGTAGGAAATGGTTGTATAATTAAAGGGTTAGTAAGATAATATATAAAATGTTACACAACCTGGTGTGAAATTCGATAATATGTATTTATGAGGTTTCACTCAGTTGCAGTGTCATTCATTTTTCTTCAAACCTACGTAGCTTTCTTGGCGTTATTATTAGTCAAATACAAATTTTAATTTCACTGTGTCACGTTTTTTTGGCAGTTTTTGATTTTTCTGAGATCCTGCTAGCGACCGAACACTTAGGCTTTTGAGAATAATTTCGGAGAATAAATTTATTTTTACACCGATTATTTTTACCATTGTAATGTCAAATATTTCTGTAATCTCAAGACGTTTCCCGAAGTCACCGTACTTTTTACAAAATAAATTATTCCTTCCCTGGCAGTTTCAAATATTTTGAAAACTCATGTGGCAAATTCATTATACCCATAAATAAAGAAAACTGCAATTGAACTTGAAGTCTTTAGTACTAGCTATTGAATACGTCGCATGCATATAAAAACTGTGAATCAAAGGATGAGGAGTGAGGTGGATATATTCACTCATTACT
Source organism: Trichobilharzia regenti (assembly GCA_944472135.2). Taxonomy (NCBI): domain Eukaryota; kingdom Metazoa; phylum Platyhelminthes; class Trematoda; order Strigeidida; family Schistosomatidae; genus Trichobilharzia; species Trichobilharzia regenti. Next base: position 14,835 of record CALYDD020000543.1, read on the forward strand.
TCTGCACTGCTCTAGGTGTATACTGAAGCGTCCAGAGTTAGATGGTGGTTGTTTTGCAGGCAGTCAATTCAATTTTGATTATTCGTCGTCACTATCATCTTCTTGTTACTATTCAGAATCTCGAGCGCTTCTTTCTGCTTCTAACCGTATGCCTTAAAATCTCATGATTTCATGCATTATCCGATTAAACACCTGATTTCAAGATGGGGCAGCAGTAAAACTAACTAAATAAAATTAGGAGAATTTCACGAGCAGTTAATGCATGAAATCTAGGTCTTTTATAAGGAATCGATGGACAAACAGAAAATAAGCCAGATTGCAAATGGTTCATCAGATTGTTGACTAACTGATATTAAACGAAATGGAACAAAATAAATGTCCTTGTTACCGCAATATTGATAATGTGTACAGTATCGCTTAAAGAAATTCGTCTCATTTTAAGTGATTTTTCGCATTTATAATTTCACACACAGCGGAATACTCATGAAATCTAATCAGCGAGTAGAGACCAGGATTAGGTACACAACAGTGCCGAATATGTGGAAACTCTTGCTTCCCTTAACAGGTAACGAATGTTGCCTGTGAATCTATATACCGCCAGGTAACAATTCGCTTTCTTCCTATGATAAGTAACTCTTTTTCAGCTTTTCGAATTCATTGAAGCGGTTTTCTACTTGTACCTCAGTTATCGTTTGTACTTCTAATTCAGAAATAATCTAAAAAATGGTCTTGATACTGATAGAAAGTATGTTACTTATATCGGAGTATCAGGTTGATGAGTTGGCTTCATTGCCTCAAGATAATTTTGTGTTTATTGTGCTGTCCACTTGGAAACAGATGAAATCAAAACAGGCAACTCACTTCAGCGAAGCGGGATTTATTAAATACGTTGAATTTCAGTTAAACGCTTCCGATGAATGCTCTACGTACAGATATATATATATATATACTATAAGAATTACATCGAGAAATGTAAGAGTAATAATTCAATAAACTAGCCTGGACTAATCAGGCAGAGCTACAGGTTGATTATTTTTACAAGTCATGTGCAAGGCGATTATTGGTAAGGGAGTCTGAGAGTTTACAATTAAGATAGGTAGAAGGATATATATTTATGTATATATATATATATATATATATATATATATTGTTATACACATTGTTATACAGTCCTATTTGACGTTTCGAGCACAACTTATAGCTCATATTCCTATCAATGTATGACATGATTGTGACATGATATTGATAATGTGCAATAATGTGTAGTTGAAACCTCAAAAAACTGTATAACTGTATAACACTAAGTGATTTTCTCAAAATGAAAAACATTATCGGTCATGATTGATTTTTGTTTATAAATGAATTCTGTGCAAGTATGTTAAACTTGTTTCCGTAGATATACTTAATAATTACTTTGGACTGTAAGCAGCTGATGAGAAGCCAATGAAACGAATGATGTTACCATTATATTCTGTCAAAAACTTTGTTCTTGTTTCTGATTGCGTAATGATATCTACTGGTTAATTCACTTTGTCCACTGTGAGTTAATCATCATAATTCGCCTTTGGAGAATACAGGAGTCTTAGCCTAAATAAAACGGCCTGTGTAATAAAGTCAAATGAACGTGTATAAACAGTCAAATAATTAAGAAATCAGATCCTTTTTGGACTGAAATTTTTCAGTTGATCTGTGATTTTGACTTTTCATCCATAATGTATCGCGAATTTATGGTGGAATGTTTGCCCTGTTTATAAAATAAAACAAAACTTCACTAGTTTCATGTTTGATGGTGGATTGATACGAGTCAGAGAAGCACTGAGAAACACCAGGTATTACTGAACAGCTGCTTTGTCAGCCAAGGTTTGGGGTCCTCAAAAGAACGCGACCCTTGGGGTTTGAGTGCAGGGCCTTCCAATTTCAAGAGAAGCAGTGAGACTATCCAGCTATTTAGACCCTAATAAACCAGAAAGTCATGAATTCTGCCCCCCTACCAATTGTTGATTTCAGCGGGTCCAGAGGCAGACAGTGTCATGCTCAGTGATAGTTTGTCCTCACTCTCGAGTAAGTAGACTCACCGGTCACTAGTTATCACTAGAAATCACACCAGGCATATTAGTTCCTCAGGTAGTTACAGTGAGACTCAGAAAAATTTTGAAGATTTAGTTTGTAAGAATTTGATTTTTTTATGTTTAACTACAGATTGATTTCAGTCACAGAAGCATTGATAGCCAACATCAGTTGTATGTATCCACCGGGGACCGCTCTAAAATCAAGAACTGTTATAATTTAGAATTCATGGAGTAATCATTGAGTCCACCCCTTGTAGTTGAATATTCTACAAGATTACCTTGTAACTGGAAGATCCTGTGTTCGAAATTCAATGGGTGAGTACTACCGATGAGTCCGAAACTAAGGAGGGGAAATATATGTCCGGGACTCCCTGGTATTTTTCAATGGTCATCAAACTGTTATCCATCCACAGTGAAAATTAAAGCAAATTATATAACTCTATTCAAACTAATTATTGGAAAATCTACTTTTTTTGAATTAGGTTTGAGTCTATTTTGTGAGAAAAGATTGGTTGGTTTGCCTTATATGGATAGTAACCATAGACAACAAGAGTGACCGTAAATCAATATACTGTTTCTTTTTCTGTAACCAATGTTCTACTGACTGATTCAATATGCTACGTAGTATGCTGTGTTACTTGCGAAATTTACCTGCATCTTTAGATAGGTGAACACAAAAATGACGTACACACACGTAAACCATATACATACATAGTGTGTGTTCATGTATAACTATAAAAAGGCTATGTGTGAGAGATTTAGGCGTAAAATTATTTTGCAGTAGATGACACTGAAAGCATACACTGTTGATAGAATTTAAATCATGAAAAATATGTTAATACAGGCATTACTCTGCCTTTTACTCTTGTTACCGAGCAACAATGCATCTAATAATAACAATGCAATTAATGATTGTAAGTTGATTACTAATCCTTTTTTATAACGTCAAAATATTATCCTTTTGAAGCAATTAGTTCGCTTTATGAATTTTGACAACACATTAAGAAGACTTAGTTTATCTGAAACGTGTGATGTATTGGCGAAACACATTTCAGACATTCTGATCACAAAACAAGTATCCGGGCATTAATTCTGATCACACACGTACTTGTCATTCATACATTCATAGAAGGCCAGAAGGCATGAATAATTACAATACAGGTCAGATTGTGTACTGGTCAAGGTCAAAAATAATGGGTAGGGAGATGCATAGAGGTTAGCAGTCTCGCCGATCATGCACATGATCCGGAGTTCGATCCTTTGCCGACGCACACCTGATAATTATGATCGGCCTTCAAAATGTGGCCTACCGATATCACATGCTAAAAATTCCATACCTGTACCAAAAACACGATGTGGGATCAAGCTGTAATAAAAAATAAAAAAAATAAAATAAAAAACAAGGTTGGGCCACATACCTTAATTCATTGAAGCCTTAGACATAAAAAGACTTAAACCTGTCTCATGTGTCCGAAAGCTATTTTTTATCACCTTAAAACTGCCTTGGTAATCCAAGTTGGAAACAAGGTCCAATTTACTTCATAATATTTTCAACCCCTTCTTTGCCTCGTTTTTTCGCTTTTTATCATTCTTACCCACACCTTTTGCGTCCCCCTACCCATTATTTGTGACCTTGATCAGTACACAATCTGACCTGTATTGTAATTATTCACGCCTTCTGGCCTTCTATAAAACTGTGTATGACAAGTACGTGTGTGATCAGAATGTCCGAAATGTGTTTCGCCAATACATTACACGTTTCAGATAAACTACGTCTTCTTATTGTGTTGTCGAAATTATCCTTTTGATTTTCGCAGTTTTATTTTTTGATCAAAATCTCTTCAAGTTTATTTACAATAGTTAATTACTCATCACTAGAAATATTGAAAGATAAATTTTAGTGTAGATTTAGTTATGATAGGAAACTACACAGAGAATCATTGATCAGCTGAATCGACGTTTGTTTCTCTCCAGAATGTCCATGAAGCCGTTAGTTTATAGTAGGACTATACTAGTGGCTTGACTGAAGTTAGAATGCCTGAGCCTGTAGATTCCATATCAGTACTGAATTACTGACACACCAGCTTCATAAACTGATAGGGTAGATCTCTAGTGAAATCATAGTTGGCAGTGTAGAGGAGTCTTATACGAAGGAGAAATTGTTGCTTTTCTATAATTCTCTAAACTAATGTCAGTTCTACCCTCAAATTAATCGGAAATCAATAGTATAAGACATGAAATCTGAATATTTCAGTTTAGCTAATAATAATATCATCTAATGTAAATAAATTCTTTGGATATCTTGAAATATGTTTGTGGAAGAGTTCGACTTTTCTCTCTTGATTAAATTATCCACAGCGAAGTAAAGTCATTTCGGTTTGATAAGCAATTCGTGTTCAATATAACTTCCGAAAGCATCTCTATTTACACGACAAATGTGAATATCGTATCATCAGTGTAACAACAGGGAATATCAATCTTAAACTAACCAACGGAAAGTTGTGTCACAATCAAATACCTATAGGATTTCCTTTAATTGAATTTATTTCATGCACTTCAAACTAAACTCCAAGCTACGAGTTAGGTTAAAATTGTAATCCTTGACCGTTGAAAAACTTCTCGGTTAGGAAAATTAACACAGGTGTAATCAGAAGAAAAGCACCCTGTGTTCACTACAGTCTTTGCTATATTATGTACAGTATGTTACTGGTTATACTGACTCACCATTCTTTTCAATTGTCATATTCTGAAAAGGTTAATTTAACAATGTGTATTAAAACGAGCAACAAGCGGTAATAGAGCGGGATTTAATCGTTCACCATATTTTGGTAGAACTCCTGCTTACCGGAATACTTATGCGATGTATGATTATATTCTTCCACATTTACCAAGGACTACACTGAGACTAAGAATAGATGTATATGTAAAACGATGCATACATTCATAGATAGATGGATAAAATAAACACAGCTGAATAGGTAGGCAAATAGCTGAACGGATAGCAATTGACACGAATTAATGCGTCTCAGTGATCCAGAGTAGAGAATGTGACAGTGGGTTTTATTGTATTGTAGCGTAGTGTGGAAGAGTGTAGAGCGGTGCATTTGAATACATTATGAAATGTCGTATGATTCCATTTGTATTTGCTGAAAGAACTTCCTCGCGAAACTAAGGTTATGTAATTATCTCTGTGTTTTAATTTCAGATTTCCCCTACGACGACCATGCAGAAGGTAATACTGTGGTGTTTTGTATATTAACATGATTCTTCACAGTCTTAATGAGATGTTCATTGCACCAGGCCCATTTCTCACTCACTCCCTCATCTAGAGATACTCTGAGTTATTCAGTGACAATAACTGACGTCGATGATTTCGTCAATGGTTTTCATTTCATCTGTATGCAGTAGAGGTCTTGATGTTTTCTGTGCGTGAACGATTCAGTGATAGAGTTCAGGTTCATTGTGAATGAAGTTGCTTCAGAATTACCATCCAGTCTCGCAATAAATTCCACTGGTGGTACGCACTCTCAAATAATTTCATTTAGTGAGACGCACTCACTTGCCCAGTGCCATACGTTATTTAAATATTCCCCTTAATCTGGATCAATTTTATTGAGAATTGTATGTTGTGGGTTGTCATCATTAGATAGTTTTTGTCGTTTCACAGTATGGACGCCTATTTCTGACTAGGAATGGGCGATATAATTTGCAATTTAAAGTTTAGTATTCACTTATTTGAGAAGATTTGGGTGTTGTTCGATGGTTCATGTAATTACAGTAAGCATGGAGACGCATGATATGACGAGATTGAGTGTGGGTTTGTTCTGTTTAAGGTGCGTTTATGTCCTAATATTATCACTTCACGCAGTGAAGTAACATTTGAAGCATACAATATCTTATTTAATTATATTTTCCTTCGTTACCACGAAAGGCGCACTGGTAGTTACAAAGTCAACTGAAAATATGCGTGTGAGCATGTTGCGGATCCGGTGCATAAGTGATTGGTTAAGACAATAAGAATTAGAGAATGCAGGATGCATTGTGTATGGTGGAATTCCAGGCTCTTTATTGATTCATGAGAGCCGCCACGTTTGATCATCACCATCTGTGCTGATTCCTGTGCATTTTCCTTTTCATACTAAATTGTTTACTCAGTCAGTGTAACTTTTAGAAGTTTCTGATTGGTGTGACTTTCCTTAATAGTAAACACTTGAATCTCATTTGAGCCATCGTCTTCAATTTTATTTCCAGATTATGAAAACGAGTTTATTTCTAAATGTAAGAGTTCGCCAAAGTTTGCAATAGGCTTTTCACTGACAGACTACTAATGTGTATTGGAGATGGTACAGTGGACTGTTGGCTTAATTTCTGCTTATTAGATTTACAATCTGCTGTCCATTTTCCAGTATAATATATATTCTATCTGCCATTTCGTTTTCGTTCACAGTGACCTGTGGCAACAGTTGATATATTTCCTACATTTATGTGAACAGTTGTTGTAAAGACATTCAGGTGTATTCAACTGATTGTCTGTTGTAAATATGAAGCTTCGATTTCCGTCGAACTACCGCATATATTGACACCACTGCTGCATGCTGAAAATCATTCACTCATGGAGCGAATTTCATCGAAACTCTGAACAGCATCATTGTATTGTTGAAGAATCACCATCGCCATGATTTTTTTCTGAGGTTTAGTTTTACTTCCTAGCAGTTGTGAGTGTACCTTCCGATTAGGGAGGTTTTTATTCTTAGTTTGTAGACTTCAGAAATAGTTGAATCCGCGAGCCATCTGATTCCCTAGAACACTTCTTCAGCAAGAACCAGTTATTCTGCATTCTAAATCATCATACGAAAGAAATTTACTTTTGTATGGTTTGCATGGTAAATTACAAAGAGTTAATTAAAATAGCCCGAGGTAAATATTTTTCTTTATTTCAGATGATCTGAATTCAACTTTAGATGCATACGCAGATTCTTACCATGAAGTTTTGAATGATAAATGTAGGTGTTTATTTCAACGAAAATTATTTTATGGTTGTCTTTTCAGTCTACACCGTTCTGTAACGATCAGTGTTCACTTACTCCTACTACGCATATCGCTTCCCTTGATTCATAGACGGCTAATGAACAAATTCAATCACTTACAATACTGAGTAGCTTTTTAAACATTTCTTGTCAGCTGCACTTCTCCACTGAATTTCGGGGAGAAATATTTCTCATGCCAGCAGATGTATGTAATGCCACTAAATTGTAATAACTTACAAATCCTTATTGTAATGTAGAGTAGGAAATTGGTGCTTTGATATGAGTGTTAGTGCTCTGTCCATTTCAGGAAACTTGATAATCTCCAGAAGAATACATTGCTTCCTTGTGAATACCACAGACGAAGATGAGTAGGATAGCGATTGGACAGTAATGTTGATGAGACTGAAAGGCTTGACCACCTTACACTGGTTACCAGTTGATTGTGCGATAGATATTTACATTTATCTATGGGTGTGTTGACAATGCACGGATGGTAGTCACGTTTCATGAATGGTTACATACACAAAGACAGAAAGTCTGATTTCATGTTGTTTAGAAGTCAAGATTTAATCTTTCAGGACATTTAGTCAACGGATAAATAGTTCACACACTTTGCACTTATTTCCACCCATTTGTTTGTTTTAGTTTTCATGATTGAGCTTCAGACATACGTAGATCCCCAGAATGCAGAAGAAACAATAAAAGCTGGTGAGCATTTTTTTCAAGATTTCTGCGTAGCTGCATATAAATGTGAGTTGGGAATATATAGTCAGTTCTGTTTTCAATCAATAGGTTATGTTATATTTCACGCATTGTGCAGATATTACTCATTCTTATGAATCAAAGGTGAACACTTGTATTCTCTTTGAGGATGATCGAGTAACTCGTTTGTTTTTCATCATGTGATGAAAGTGGAATATACCTCCTGGTATGTGCATGGTATTAGAACAATACTGACTGATTCCGATGCTTTAAATAACGTCTGTCCAGTGTGTGGCATGAAACCTTTTGCATAGACCCACTAACCTCTTTACCCTTACTGCTGATTGAAATCTCATTTCTGCTTGGTGATTTGAATTACATCTCTAAAACCCATGAACGCACTTCTTGGTTTAGTGGAATTGAATACTGATGGGAGCGACTGAGAGTGGAAAAAGAGTCTGAGGTTGGTACTGTCTGCTGCTGTCTTAGATACTCTCAACCTGTTTTTGAGATTGTCATTATCGTTACTCCCCTGAGTACGGAATGGAAAATAGGACATCAGCTGCACATTTACATAGAATCCTTATCTCTAAAGTCCTTTGTGGCTGGCACCACAACTGTCTGTCAACCTCTATTTCAGGCTTATACAATATCTATCATGTCGCTATCATAACAACCCTTACCTCATCATACCTCCTTCTCGTTCCACTCAATGAATTGGCTTTTGGTATCAATCTGCGGCCTTCTCAACGCATGTACCATCTACCTTCATTTCGATTGTCATATTTGTTTGGCAGTAGGTTCATGATAGGTTTGTCGCCAGAAGTCCTTGTTGCTAATGTTTTGGCCTCCTTGTCTTCACTACTGGTGCATCGAAGCCTGATGTTGACAAACGTCTGCAACTGCTGTTGTAAATGTTTTGTCAATACGATCAGCCTCTGAATCGTGTAGAAGCATTCGTTTGACGTCAGCGTTGCAGACGCAGATCTCATTCCCTATACTGGACGGAATAATCTCAAGTACTGATTTGAAGGCTGTGAAATCCTGTCTTGCCTTTCTGACCTCAACTGGTTGCAACGTTCTCACCTTTGCCGTCACGTGTAGTTGAAACAATGCTGTCTGGATAAGTATTGAAAATAACTCCTTTCACATTTCCGCCGTTGCTGCTAGTCGGTCGGTGAGTTGAGATCATCACCTCTGTTTTCCCTCTGCTCACGTGAAGACGTGGGTTCGCTGGGTGCTTCTTCTCTGAACAGGTTTTCCTTCAAAAACAGATCTTCGAGTTTGTATGATATTAGACATAAACCGTCGGCTAAGTTCAGACCTTTTTGACTCTGCTTGTTGCACCAACGTATGGCCTTCCTGCTGCTGCTCATGGTCTTTTACACGATGCAGTCGACCATAACCAGTAGTTTCATCGGTGATCACCCCCACTGAGCTTTCCGTTGAGCATCTCTTTGCACTTGCCATATTCACGCAGTTGTTCGAAGATCCATACTCCATAGTTTTAAATGCTGTCTAAGGTCTTTTCAAAGTCGATGAGTTCGAGGTAGATATTTGGTTAAAATCCTGTGCTATCTTCTATTATAAAGCGAGGCTTTGCAATTTGAACCGTACATGAGTCGCTTTTCGTGAATGCAGCTTTTAACTGGAGAAGTCATGTATTCATAACATCATTCAGTCTCTCCAGTATAACATGAGCTATTGTTCTGCTTGGATTTGGCAGACTTTAGTCGTTCTTCTTTCCTATTTTGACTAGGTCGCCTATCCTTCTGATCAGCATGTAACCTTCCTTTATCAAAAAAACCTTATGCGCCAGTGACGTAACTAGATCTGATGAAGTGCTTCCATAGGAATTTCATGTGATTCTGTCGCCTTTCCGGCTTCCAGTAACACCATGGTATTCTAAACGTCTTCTTTTGTTGTGGGATCGCTATTCACAGAGAGCACTGTGCCTGCTGTTGATGTTATTTTTAGACGATTTTCAGTTGGTGGTCTGTTTGAGAGTTCAAATCGTTTCTCCCCTTTTCTAGCTAACATCCCTTCACCATGGTTTCATCTCTGTTGTTTCCTTCTGGGATATTGACGCGGTAAAGTGATGAAGTATTCTGAGGTCTTCCTTTCCTGAAACATATTCTGCTCCATTCGCAAATATGTTGCATCTGATTCTCTTCTCGATTATATGTCCAGAATGCTAAGGCAACCCATTCCTGACATGGAGGTGAAAATTATCTGATATTTGGTGTGTCCAACTTTTGAAATGTCGGTCATTTTTTGTGTGTGTTTTACATTGCTACCTGAAGTCAACAACTGCCTGAAAATATAGAATTACATGAAGGGTCTACCGTCCGCATGTTTTCACCCACAATCTCTAGACATACGAAAAGTCTCCTTCTCTTCTTGATGGTTCCATTTTCGCATTTCGGTATTTTTATTTGGGATCGTGTACATTACTACTTGAAGTTGTCTGTAGAATTCTTTTCGTCCACTATCTGCAAAAGGAACTCATTGTATACCAGAAATATTAGGAGGTGATGCATAATGGAGCGTGATTACGAAAATGCAGTCAAATTAAACTCACAGGTAAAAAATAACCACAATCCCACATCTTGTGTTGAGCACAAACGTTCAAACTAATGACAGGAAAATGAATAAACAAATTATTAGAGGCATGAGTAGGACGACATTTGAGCTTATGAATCGTAAGATGGATTTGAATTTGTTTACAGAACTCCTGGTTCATTATATCAAATCTCATGTAATCTAATGCCTACTTTTTCAGTAACGTTAACAATAGCTAGCTTTTCCATCCATGGCATATTCCCTGAAAATTCCAAATGAGAAATAAGAAATATACGATAGTCAAAATTCTCTCAGCAAATAACCTGTTTCAACCAACATTACGTCATGCACTAATTTTGTGTGTTTTCTACTTCAAACAGAATTCCTGAGACTTGAAATCTTATATCAAAGTAAATGGGCGAAGGAATATCTCGAAAGTAAGTTCTATCAACCAAACTCTTGATTCAGTGATGTTCCTGAATTAAAATGTGTGATGAATATGGGCGTGAATTTTCGCTAAAGTTAAACATGTTTGATTGTGAATTGAAATGAATTTCAGTGTCAGTGAAGATGACCAAGGAATTCAACTAATCCACGAATAAACATCAAAACTAATATTTTGGGGAGTGATCTCGAGGTGTTAGTAGCACATATGCATATTTCGAAAAGTACTCTAGTACACATCTTTCCAATACGCATAGCATGATTTGTTGAATTCCAACATAAAATGTAACCATATTTGGTCGTTAATAGGATTACTGCCGTTGATTCACTTTTCAATAGTTTTTTCAATGAAGAAATAATAGTCTGACGGATGGATTATGCAACTCCTCAAATAAGTTGCCTTGCTGTACTTTTCATATCTGACAAAACCCCAATATGCATTCCACGTTTTCTTACCATCTCCCTTCTTACCATGCTTCCGAGTACAAGCAAATAGTTTTCCAAAATTATCTAAAATTTTACAGCAATCGATGCAGAAGATAAGAAGCTCGTGAAACTTTATAACGGTAGGTTATTTCATCATAAAATATTAAACAGAGTACATGTGACAAAATTATTTTGAATCTGAAGACAAAACCATCTTCTTACTGTTTGTGGAATGAACATCAGCTTAAAACTATTTCATGCGACAGATGATACCGGAGATGTTCATGTTTACTTTTAATTCACAAGGCTAAGAAATGAAGCCGTTACCGCTCACCTATGTGAATGCAGTCTAGTCCATTTACTGGAGCATTTTAAGATTGTTCGTCAACTCAACCATTAGTAACGCCGTATTTCATAGTGATACACCTTATTTCATCACCCACATTCTCTACAATGTCCTCTTCAATATAAAATTGTTCAATGCATACATGATACAACGTAACAGCATGCATCATTGATAACATCCCGAAAATAGTCTATAGTTCGTACATGACTTGGAAACTTTGATTGTGTTTTTCTACTATATTTTCATCGAATGTCGAGTGATCAAATAAATCCACAGTTATTCAGTTGCATTGTGAAACTACTACTATTATTCGTTCTCTGCCTTCCTGAATGAACCATGTAGATGCTTATTCCCAACAATGTTTCGAATGGTTTTAACCCGAACAATACCGTTGGGTTACCATAGGTTGTAATAGACAGAGTTGTAATAACCTGAACTGATTCAATGAACTTCCTATTGAGAGGTATTTCGCATGCGGCATAATTAAATGCCTGTTGAATAAGATGCATCAGGGTATGTGGCACTTAGCAGTGTTGGTAAAGTGAACACTTCACTTCATGGTACACTCTGTCAAAAGTGTTCACATATTCGAAGAGGATGAGTTAAACATTTGACTGCCACTGTAGTCTGTTTGATGATGAATCACATTTATCATTATTATTATTATTTAGGAAATCAGATCCACGCATGATAACCTTTCTTTAACTCAAATGGATCCCATTGGCAACATTCATCCTTTATATCTGTTGAGAGAGATGTACCTTACTGTTCTATCCAGAAATGAATTCCGGATGATATCTGTTTATAAATAAACTTAATTCACGCGTCCATACTACCACAGTGTAAAAATATACAATGCAGATTATTGGCTATTTGAGGAATTAAACATGTATCAAACAATGATTCGTTTCTCTGCAGATGAATACAATAATGCGTTTGAAGAAGATATTGCTCTACAGCACAATGATTTTGGTATGATTGATTTTTCCCAACTAAAACTTGTAATACAACTTAATTTAAAATTAACTGGTTTGTTGTAGTTAAGTGACCAGTTCAGTGAAAGATGTACACAACATTTTGAACTGGTGTTTTGTGTCAAGTCATTTTTACAATCTTCAGTCATACTTGCTTTCCAACCATATCAATCACACTTCAATAGCAAAATATTTTCGAGTGAAATTCCCTGAGGATAAATTTGATCGATGTTAGTATATTTCTTAACGAAGTAGATCGTTCTCTTATTTGTTCCCTATGGTTTTCATCATTAAGATCCAGTGTCACGACAAATAACATTGCAGTGATATTCAGAAGATGACCAGTTTATCAGTCTATTGATTAGTGACATTATCGTTTCAAATGATGATGATTTTCATAGTTTTTTATATATGAAGTCACATTGCTTCCTCCTCTTCAACAGACAACTGTTCACATTCACAAGGCCTAATGCACGGCTTAGGTAAATTCACTGGGGATATATGATATTATGATGAAATCTATAGAATGCTTACAACTGAGTCATTCTTAAGCATCCAGATAGATCAACACTCTCGTCATTTTGGAGCACGTTCCACAGCTGAAAACACATAGTCCATATCCTACAGAGCTTATGAGTAATAATTATACCTAGTGATTTTTTATTAGTTCCTTCAGCTAATAGACGATTATACAATCAGACGAAAACACATATTTCAAGTAAATGGGAAAATCGAAAAATTCTCGATATTGCAGAAGGTAATATTTGTACGATTCTATTATTTAAGAAAAGCAGTAGGTTATTTGATATGTTGTGGGAGAGTAAATATTCTTCTGTAGTTAGGCGAAGTGCGCAAAGCCACAAAAAATTCTCATTCTTGCACAAGATTTACCGCAACACATTGGAACGGCGATGTTTCGTTCTAAAAGTCATACTCACATGTATGAACTTTGACTGGGCAAGGAAGAGAACGAGATAGATCACTTAATGACAGTCTTAAATTAAATCCCGCATGAATTGATGGCATCGCAGGAGATCACGCCATTCATTGGTTTGCCTCAGTAGTTTATGTCCAAGAACTTGTGTATTTTGGGGCCTCTTGAATGTCTGCGATTTTCTCATCAGCACTGCTATTCACACGTGATAGAGAATGATGAGAAAATCTGTAGTCATATTTTGTCATTAGAATCAGTCGAAAAACGACTACTTGCCATAGATATGTTGGTGCGAGTACGTATATTGGATGGCCTGATAACGCTTCTAATAAGTAAGCAAGTTAGCTGTGAGGGTGTCATTTGAATTGACGATATCTGAATCCACCTTTGAATAAACTGATTATGATAGTGATGGGTTCATGATATACCTGGAAGTTGAATTACAGTGCTCTGTATCAATTGCAGGTAAATATTTTGCGGAGACATCAGCCAATTTGAAGAAAGATGAAGGTTGGTTTCCTTTTCTTCGAAATTCATCTTCGTAACTTGTTAACTGTGCTGAAATATCTCTCTTGATTTTGTGAATAGTTGTTTCTCTGATGTCATTATTATGCATATTCACAATTCCCCTGATATGTGGTGATATTAATTCGTGATTAACTGTCTGAACATCCTTCATGACAACCAGATTCAGAAACTAGTTGATTGTTAGACTCAACTGTCAAGTTGTTTAAATATATGGAATAGCTGTGTGCGCACATCCGAACAGTCTGGCTGCCCGAATTCATTCAACTACAGCGTATTTAATACTGATACATAACACATCTCCGTCACAATATCGAACTCTAGATAGGTGGATTTTGATCAGGACTATGTTCACTGAAAGATTGTCTTGATGAGAAATATGTGGTGAAACCTCCAAAAATGAACACTGTTACTCACATTTTATCACGAAAAGTACAAAGTGTATCGGGTGATTTTATTACAAACTAGTGTGAAACGTGTGAGTGTGTGTGTGTCAACAACCATGCCTTACATACTATGGTTTACGCAGGAATAATGGACGGAAATATATTCACACAGTGAAGTATCAGTAGAACTATAGAAAACAAGAGACCTGGTAAAGGGAAATATATTTTAAATTTGGTGTTGCTAAATAGCCAGATTGCGTACAACTCATCTTCAAACCACCATTTTCAAAGATCTTCCGTGTTGTGCTACTTCTCTCCTTTATATTATGTTTCTTTGTATCTCTTTCACGTCTCCCATGTTTTGCCCCAACACTGAATGATTTGCTTTCTTTGACGTCAAATCCATCTCCCTGCCATTTGATGTTTTTATTGTGATGTACGTCTCTTCATATTCTACTTATAAATCTTATCAGTAGCAAACGCCACATCAGTCATTAACATTCAGACACTCCTCAAAATGGAGCATGTCTTTATAAATACAATTCGTAACATGAGAAACCATTGACACGTTTATTCATCCAATGATTTTATAAATTATTGTACAAAAGTTTTAAATTCTATGAAAACGATCATTGTTCCTTAATGGACAAAGGCAAGCCATTATTGAAGATAGGAACAGATGCAGTATAAATGCAGTTTACACATAGTGAATGTATTTGTTTTACTTATAACAGTAAACTATTTGAAATGTCATGTGGTGAGCTGCACATTACAAACGGGATAGCCATGTATTGCAACAGTCAGAGGCCATTGTATTACGATGATTATTTCACGCTGAAGAATACATAATGAAGCATTTCATAATTTTTGATATTGTGAAATTACAGTCCAAATTGAAATGATAGAGAAGGATTTGATGGAAACGAAGAAAGCAGTGAATGCATTCAAAGGTAAAATGATTCTGTAAATTTGTATTGCACACTACGTTCCGAAGGATAGACTGTTAGTGTGAAGACTCACCCGTCATTGTGTTTATAGTCAGTCGTTAAGTGCCCATTTACTCATCATTAACGCACATAATAACTAAGGTTTATTAGATATCCGTTTCATTAGCAGTACAATAACTTCTCAAAAATATCAGGAAGGCATGTTTAAACACAAATGATTCAGTATTCCTTTCTTGAGAAGTAGAGTAATCCATTGAAAAATAATATACCCACTGAATGGTGAGAAGGAACGTGTTGAGAAATAATCAAACGATTATGACACGTTTCCGAATCGTGAACGTATTGTATTCAGTATGATGACATTGAATTTTCTTGATTAGCGGTTTACATATCATTCAACACTTCTTGTTTTCTATCATTTATTATTATTGCTTCCTTTCGTTCTTAGAGGAACGTGGGGATTCAGCCGCACGTCTTCACTGTGTTCGGTTCTCCACCAACGTTTTAACCTGGCTCCACGTCTGCACACATGCTGTTATCTCCTCATCAAATTACCTTCTCCATGTCACCCTCACACTGACGACCAACTCGCCGCTTCCCTTTCGGGTTTTATTCGAGCGAGGTTTTGTGATGTCATTTGATGGTTTCCTCAGTGTATGGCCAATCCATCTCCATTTCTTCCTGCTTATTTGTTGCATAATCAGTTTCTGGTTAGTTCGCCCCGAGAGATATCTGTTGCTGATTTTTTTCAGGCCATTTGATCTTGAGTATTGAGCGAAGACAACTGTTGATAAAGGTCTGTAGTTTGCTCGAACTGCTCTTCATGACTCGCTAAGTCTCTGATCCGTATAGTAGTACTGACTTCACATTGGAGTTGGAAATCCGGATCTTATTTTTCATGCTTAGTGCTACTACTTCCACAGAGACTTGAGAGTATTGGAAGCTTGCCTTGTTTTCCCGATCCTCGCTTTGATGATGTCCTCATCAGTCTTGTTTTCCAGTAGTTGAAACGATGCTTCTGGGGTAGGTAAAAGAAGCTGTTTCTTTCAGATTTCTCCAATTTATGCTGGATAATAGTTGTTTGTTGTTGTTTCTGCTAATGTTGCCTAGGAATCTTCATCACCTTTGTTTTCTCTATGTTCACTTTAAGTTCTCTCTGTGATGCTTCTTCTGCCAACTTGTTGCTTTTCACTTGCATATCTTCCAGTTTGTGAGAAATCAGATATATGTCATCGGTGAAGTCCACATCCTGCAAGTATTTTCGTGGAGGTCCATTTTAGGCCTGTTTCTTCACTGCCAGCTGTCTGTAGCATTATCCAATCTACCGGAATCAGGAAAACCATTGAAGAGAGCAAGCAAACTTGTCTTACTCCCGTCTTCACTTCGAAGGATTCTGCGAGTTTACATTTGTGGATTACTTGACACGCAGCATTGTCGTACAACTGTTGGATGAGATGCGTAATTGCTGGTGACACCGCGAAGTAGTGACGTATTTGCCAAATCACCTCTCGATCGACACTGTTGAAGGCCTTTTCAAAGTCAATGAAGTTGAATCAGATAGCTGGCTGCCACTCCAAGCTGTGTTCAATGATGATCCTTAGTGTTACGGTTAGATCTATGCATGAGATGGACAGGAGCATAATTCTGCGCCAGTTTTTGCATTGACTAAAGTCTCCTTTCTTTGGTAGTTTGAATAAGTAGCCTTTCTTCCAATCCTCGGGTACTTTATCCTCTTTCCACACCTTCTCCAGCAATGGCGTCATCAAGTTCGCTGTTGTCTCTGGGTCCATTTTCGATGCTTTTGATGGAATTCCATCTGATCCTCTTGCTTTCCCTGTTTTAGCATTCTGATTGCCTTCAGGGCTTCTGATTTCGTCGGGGGGTCGATGTTCACTGGTAGCTCTGCCCCCTTGTTGATATTGTTGGCCGAGTTGTAGGTGGCGTTCGATTTAGAAGTCTTTTGGAGTGTGAACACTCCACTCAGCCCAGTACTTTTTTTCTTTGCTCAACTTCTTTGATGATTGACCTTGCATTATCATCCTTCACTGGCTAAATTTGCGTCGAACATTTGCCCGATAGGAACCTAGTTTTTTGGTAGAGTGTTGCGTGGTATCCTTTGTCTGCTTCACTTGCCATGCGTTTATAACATTTTCTATTGTCTTCCCTGGTACTCTTATTTACTCTTTTGCTCAATGTATTGTAGCTGGCATTCAACTCCAGTTTTTATTACTCGTCGGTGCGCTGGATAATATTCTGTTTCAGCATCCTTCTCTCTTCTATTAGTCTCCAAGTGTCCACAGTGAGCCACTGTTTGTGCTGTCTCCTCTTTCACCCTAGAAATTCGATGCAGGTTTGAGTCCACACCGTTTTCAAGTTGTCCCAGTGCTTTCCCACGCTGACCTCTTCGCCAGTGTTGATTTGTGTTTTAGGTTTGTCCCTTATGCTTGCAGTGAAGATGTCCTTTGTATCCTGGTACTTCGGTTTTTGAGTGTTGAACTTGGCTTGTGGTCTATCTGCAGCTCCTGCTTCTCTGAAAGCTTTCCGTTTAATTTGGATTGTTCGTTGTACGAGATAGTTATCTGAGCGAACGTCTACTCCTCTTCTTACTTTTGTGTTTAGTAAACTGCGTGTCTGTTTCCTTGAGTAGCATTGAGATGAAGTAGATTTGGATTTTGGTTTCCCCGACTGGTGACACCCGTGTAGCCTTGTGGATATCCTTGTGTTTGTAAACGCTGCCGTCAATCACTGTCTCATTGAGGGCGCAGAAATCTGAGAAGATTTCTCCGAGAGCTTCCGTGCCTATTATGAGCTCTCTTTCTGTGTTGTCTGGTCCATGTTTGGCGTTCATGTCTCCCATTAGAATTTAAACCTCATCGATTAGAGTATTGTCCATTGTTGCCTGTAGTTGTCTGTATAAGTCTTCTTTGTTTTTGAGGTCTGTGTTGTTTGTGAGTGCATAGCATTGTATAACTGACACTTTCCTTCCTTTGGAGCTGAATCTGGCGGTTATTATACTGAGAGAGGTCGCCTCCGATTGCATCAGGACCTTCGTTGCCGTTGGTGACATCATGATAGCCATGCACTCGGTGTGCATTTAGTTGTCTTCTGAGTGACCGGAGTAAATCATTGACTCTCCCGTTGACAATTCGGAGATTTTATTCCCGTTCCATCTGCTTTCACATATCCCAGTACTTGAATTCCGTATCTTTTAATCCTGTTTGCGATCTGGGCAGCTTTGCCAATCATGTACATGGTGTGGACGTCCGATGTCCTCACAAAGTTTTTTTTTTTAGTGCCAGGAGACTCATCGTGCTGACGTTTCTGTAGCTGCTGTGATAACAGGGTGTGGTTGCTAGCCTCACGACTGATAAGGGGGTTGTTACATTGAAACATAGTTTACAGAGGAGCGACCTGGTGGGTCGCTCTCCGTGGAATCAGGAAAACAAGGGATAAAACAATCATGACAACACCAGCAAAAGGAAAAAAATTACAACATGAAGGGCAGCGACCACAACCATACAAAAAAGCGTAGTAGTAGTATCACTTACAAAACACGGTTAACAACAATAATATCAAAACCACAGACTCACTGACTGAGGTTAAATTTGAGTATGTAGATACAACAATGTATACAATCATAGATATCAGATGGTGTTAAACAGTAATAATATGCTTTTATCAGTCAACAAGATAACATTCATTGTTCAAAAGTCAAATAATTAAATAAATTTCACAACTTCTTGGCTAAAAACGCCAAAGAAATAAGAGTTTTATGTAACTGATCAAATGTAGCGTACTAATCGAAAAGTGCGTCACTGTCGTTCTTTCTCGTGTTTTCTTAGCTAACCTTCAACGGCTAAGAACGGCAGCGGTCATCGCATCTAATGCATACAGAAATACTTTATGTGAGTGAATATATTCATCAATTTGATTAGTGTACTTTAAAGCACAATGAAGCTTTGGACAGGCCTAATACAATTCACCATTGGATGAACAGGGTGATGATTATCTATGAAAAGTAGACGCGTTTAATCAATCGTCAACACACAGATACCTGACGAAAATAATTTTCCACAACTATACGGTAATTTTCACTCAACTGTACAAATGACGTAAAGATCTGATCGACTTAGACCTTGCTTTACATAGAAAAGTGGACAGAAAAGTAGATTAATCGTCTATCTTCTCAAAATATTGATGTAATAATTAAAAAAAGATGACATGGAGTGTAGAAGTGGTATCATTTGCACTTTGGTAGAATATAATTTGATATTAGATTAGTCCAGTGGAGATAACACATATTGTCGTAGTATTCATAAATGGATGACGTTTCTAGGACCATTTATTTCTCATTATCATAGCATATGATTGTATTATTATTACTTAGTTTGTCTGCAAAGATTGAATGGGGGAATATCAACAAACGGGGAGCAAACAGTTTTACCCTGCTCAAAATATTTTGAATTGAAAAATGTATTCATCACTAAGCTCCAAACTATTCATCTTTGATTGAAGATAATGACATTTTTACAACAGGAAACTTCAGAACTTCACGTTTACCCGAGAATTAGACAATCCTAATTGAATGACAGTGACTAGCTTTATTATTTCATTATTTTGCAAATAATGAAAAATTTGATTGTCAACAGCCAAACATCCTATATGTATGAACAGACATCAACAGAACATGACATTTTGAATGGACAGTGACTCGTTATTGAACATCTCTATTTTGAAGAACTCAGCCAAATTGGACAGTATGTGAAAGTAGGAATTTACTCCCTAATTGAAAATACGATGCGCACATATTACATACGCATATCTCATTCCACGCTAAATGTATTTAAATGAGGCATTTTCCCTTAATTTCTTCTAGTACGTGTGAGACTGTGAGTCTGAAAACAAGTCATTATTCCTTTCAGACACACTGAATAATGTTGAAATTACGGAAGCGTATCAGATGGCTCGTTCTGATTTTGCTGATGCCACAGGTAATTTAAAATAGTTGTTCGATTTGATTACATGTGACATTTCATAGCTCTAGTGACGAATGCACTTCTTAGTGGCTTGGATTTTCGTAAAAGAAAAAAAAGTAGCCTGTATGGCTAATGACGTGTGTATTACCAAGTCGTCGTAATCATTTATACAAAACTCAAAAATTCGTTGGTATAACTAACAGTATTACTCGTCACACTAGTATCAGAATCTGCGAGTTGTTGAACAGTCAGTGGGAACTCATTCTAAAATATCCATGCACGACAGCGTCAAATTTACTGCATATATAGAGCTAATTTCATATTATCGAGACACTCAAAACTACACCGATAAAGCTTCAGTGACTTCATCCATGCACTGTGCAATAAAGCCAAAACAATTTATGCTACATGGTTCTATTGCATCACTGATAATATATATTTACTGTTTTAGAGGCACTACGGGACAAAATAAAACTATTGGAAATGAAGAGGATTGAATTTTTAAAGTGTAAGTTGGAGTATTGAAATGATTTGGAGGTGCCTAGTTCAAACCCCAGAATTTAGAACAAACTGGATCCTTTCTGAAATGCTGGGAGAGATCGATGAGTATTAATGAAGTGAGTTCCTACTTAGATCCTAAGGGTATTTTAAATTACCAATAACCTGCATTACTGAATATAACCTTGAAAATGGATTTCTCCATTATCTAAAATCAGCTACATGAATGCTTGAGAAATAGATAACACTGAACTTCTGTGTTCCCTAGCATTCACTTATCAGTTAACAAGCAAATGATGACTGAGCTACTGGGTGCCTGGTCACATGATCACAGTCGGCCACTGTACGCAATATCAGGGTTTTAACAACTTTTGAGAACATCTTTATTCTAAGCGGGCCTTTGCACATCTGATTGTGTAGGGAATTGGTACTTGGAATCAACCAGATAATGTACACACTTAATCTGTGTTTAAATATTCACTGACAGTATTGCCTAAAGGCGAGTGTCATTGCTAGTTAGATGAAAATGAAGGAAAATATACAATAATATACAAGATACGTGTCGTTTTTCAAGTCCGTTGCACACTGTCTCTGGTTTTATTTTGTTTCAGCTCCAGGAAAGGGAATTTGATTCTAGGGGAATTCAAGCAATATTGGTGAAGGGAATACACTGTTTGCTCATCTCATTTTTGCTTTTGTTTTTTGATGACCTCGTCGAAAAAAATTTCCTTCTCTGCAACCGTCTTTTTAATAATTCTTTTTGTTTAATTAAATATAACATTTTTATTAGTAAGATTTGGTTTCATTAGGCGTTTTCTGTTTTGTAGTGGAGTGACTTTCATGCGGATGTTGAAGCTAATTGCAATAGAGAGACTCACTGATTGTGAACGAAATTAGAATTATTGTTTTCACTGAAGAAGTGTATTATTTAGTCGAGAGGAAATGTCAGTGTGGAGAAGTGTAATTGTTCGCCAAAGACTATAAAGCACGTATACGCATAATAATAGGACGTGAAGAATAGCCAGAAGAAACGAGAGTGTGAGAAAGAGACGAAATAGATAAAGAGACAGAGTTTGTGGGAGTAAGAGTGTGAAGAATTGATAGGTATAAATATGGTAAG
>CALYDD020000544.1:0-65036 GCA_944472135.2 Trichobilharzia regenti
GAAGAACTCACCCTACTGATTTTAGCGGACGCGGCAGTCGATCGATTCAACAGCAAAGCCGAACTGTATCAACACCTACACGACCATCTCCCGCATCGCTCATTTGAAACCATCAAATGCCGTCTGCAAACACTCAAATGGATAACATTTGTCCCGTCATCATCGCGCTCTGTATCAACCATTGGTTCTTATTTGACTCCATCCTCACCTGCATCATCACATGAAAGCTATGCCACTAGATCAGCAGTGTATATGCATCCAAGGCCTCAAACCTGGTCCGCACAAGAAGACGCCTGGTTGCTCTCAACTGCCAGATGTCTCGATTCCCCTTCACTTGCGCCTAAACAGCTCTTCACTCTTGTCGCTAAAACCATTGACAACCGCACCGCCGGTGCGGTTTGTAAGCGTCTATACAAGCTAATATGGAGACGTACACTTAACCCATCTCTGCCAACAATAGTCCTCACTTCAACTACGTCTTATCGCCGAATTGAGTCAAGTACCTCGCACACTGATGTGTTCACCGTCAACAGATCAATCACTGCTCCTACAAGTCCATGCAGAACAACTTCAACTCCAACTGTCATAATCTCACCGAATATGCCGACTCAGCTGAAGGAACAGCGAGCTCTCCGACCTACCGTCATTAATGATTGCACTGTATTCAATGAATCCACCCAATCAATGCGAATACCGCAGTATCACTATGCAATAAATACCGTCAATAGAACAATTTTATATTCTCCCACAGCTGTGTCAATGATCCCACCACTTCTGGATACTATTGATATTTACGAATCGGTTCCAACTTGTACTATCAACGCCTCCTTAATAATAATAATAATTTATTTTCATATAAACATAAATTTACATGAAAATGTAAATTTATGTTTATATGCCCAAGCGAACTTCATCACCCACTCCAAACTTTGAACAAGAAGCTCAGCGACAAATTATGCTAACTACCCGACTCACTCAAGATGGTCTAACTCCCCTAGTGAATATGACACTCCATAGAAGCGTCCACATGGACAATATACATTCTAACCTCATGGCTACCATCAACACACAACTGGCAAATTCATCTCAGCGGCTGGACACTGAATCCACTCGAGAAATTATCATGCAACTATATGCGAATGATATTATTTTTGAGGAGACACGTCAACTTCTGGATAAGCAGGTCCAACAGCTGTTCCCTACAAGGTGGAAACCATTCAAGCAGCGATACGTCTCCCGTCTCCCATCAAACTTAAACAACAAGAAGAGGCGTCGCATTTTATGTGCCCACATGCAAACGCTCTTCCACTGTTCGCCAAAAGATGCTGAGAACACGGCACTTGATGACAGATGGAAAGACCCGTTTACATGTCAGCTTTCCGCTAAAGGCTTCAATGAATTTTGGATAGAAACCTTCACGCGCCCAGCCCTACCAGACGCTAGACCGGTCCAGGAATACCTTCCAGCTAGTAACGACCTGATCGCCCCAGTTTCAACTGAAGAGATCAAATGGGCACTAAAAGAAATGGTTCAATCCGCGGCCGGTGTTGACCTCATAACTGCCAGGGACCTCCATAAAATTAACCGCACTAGTCTGCCTGGGTATCTAAACACTCTTCTTCTGACTTCTATTCTACCTTCACCCCTGTTAGCTTTCAGGGTCACCTTTATTCCCAAGACATCCCACCCCGATAACCCTACTGGCTTCCGGCCTATTCCCATAACTTCTGTCGTTACGCGCTGTCTGCACAAGATTGTCGCCAAGTGCTGGTCCAGATGATTCCCAATGGAAAAACTACAGTTTGCCTTCCAGCAACGTGATGGCTGCCTCGAAGCGACCAATCTTCTTCATGCCATCTTGAGAGAAGCGCACTCCGACTACACAAGTTGCGCGTTAGCTATTCTCGACATTTCGAAAGCTTTTGATAGCATCCTACATCAAACAATTTTAAGGGTGGCTGAAAGTTCTGGTGCGCCCTCAGTGCTTAAAGAATGTCTTACAAACTACTATTCCGACTCCTACATTCTCTTCCACGAAGCGAAGTGTCATCCAACACGGGGGATCAAACAGAGTGACCCTCTGCCACCGCTTCTCTTCATCATGACTATGAATGAGATACTCAATGTTCTTGAAGCCCATGACCCCATCTACGTTGATGGTCATCCTTTGCACTACATAGCATATGCTGATGATCTCATTATCCTAGATCCAAACGCCGCGGCTCTTCAAAACGAACTCAGCTGTATCGCCGCCTGACTGGAACTTGCGGGATTATCGATCAACGTCAACGAAAGCCGTACAATCAACATGGTCGCTGACAGACAGCGTAAAATCAAGGCTCTTTCTCCAACTATCTTCAATATCAACTGCCAGTCAATTCCAGCCATCTCGCTATCAGAGGAATTTACTTATCTGGGTAGTCCCTTCAATTACAAAGGCAGGCGGTGCCTCGATCATGTAGGCGTCCTCAATGGATACTAAGACTATGTGAAACGCGACCCCCTCAAACCTCATGAACGAATTAAAATCCTGAAGAACAATCTGATTCCTCGTCTACTCTATCCACTGACTCTCAGCATCACTCACAACAATACCCTGAAAACGATGGACAAACTTATTCGTGGAGCTTTCCGCCGATGGCTTCACCTACCTAAGGACACTAAAATCGCATTTTTCCACGCTGATATCAAAAAGGGAGGCCTGGGAATCATGAAACTCTCAACAACGATTCCGAACCATAGGCGCAAAAGAATTGAGGCACTGCTCAACAATAGGAATCCGCCCGAACGCAGCATAGCGTCCTCCGCCACCTTCACAACTTTTCTTAGGATCTGCAATCCTCCGATGCAAGCCCACAGAAAAAAGTAACATCAGCAGAAGAAGCACATGAAAGCTGGGCACAACAGCTACACTCATCGGCGGATGGTTATGGTGTGATGGAATAAAAAACATGTCCTGGATCTCACAAATGGCTTCTCAACCCTGAAATGGTCTTGCCCAAACTCTATGTACTGGCCGTTGAACTGCACGGAGGATTCTTGGGCACAAAAACGAGACATGTGAGGGGACGTCCTAGAATCGACATCAACTGCAGAGGTGGGTGTATTATTATTATATCCTTTAATTCCTTGAGGAACATAGGGCTTCAGCTGGGCACCTCCATTGCCTTCTGTTTTATGCCAACGTTTTCACCCGTTTCAAATCTGCCCACATGCCCACATGGTGTGGTCAACCAGAAAATCTTCAACATATTCTTCAGCATCGCGCTATTACTCATGAGGTCAGATGCAAGAGACACAACGAAGTCCTCAAGCTGATCGCCAACAAACTCCGCAAATCCAATACCAGATTTTACATCGAGCCGCGTGTTCCAACGCCCATGTCTTTCTGCCAACCAGATATGATTGTCTTGTTAGACGGTGCGGCATAAATTCTCGACGTAACAATCTGCAACGACGCCTACATTTACATCAGCCGTGCGTCGAAGATGTCAAAATACGGAGCTCCAACGATGGTTGCTGCATGTGAACGATTCCTGTCTACAATGGGACATACAGTGCAAAGAATCAAGCAAATTCCTGCCGCAATATCTTATCGAGAAGTGATCAGTCAACTCTCTGCAAAATACGTTTGCAGACTCTTTTTAACCTCCTTTGACATTTCAAGCGTCTTCATCTCAACCATTGAAGGCTCTTTGAAAATTTATGATAATTACATGCGTGGAACGTACGGACTGAGTCGTAGGGGAGAATCGAACCAATGATATTGTAAACTGATTGCTGTCAATGCAGTTGAAGATTGAACGATCAATCCTTGGTTGTTTGCTTAAAATCAACTTCCCCAATTTTCGCGGAGGCATCAATACGACAGTCATCGTCTCATCGGTCGCTGTTCAGAAAGAAGAGTGAAACATCGTCAGAAGTAATACAATGATTTATTATTGTAATATTTGTTTTCAGACCTTAGTTCACTTATTCTTTTTATATGTTGGTGTAACAATAAAGAAGTATCAAGCGGCAGATCAGTGTTTTGGTTTTTTCGTCCGTTATAACTAAGCGTTTCTGAAATCTTCAAGGAACAGCGTGGGCCCGAGCGTAGCGAGAGCTGGGCATTAACGGTTTATGAGACGTGATTGACAATTGCCACATAGGAATATTATATTTTCTACCGTATACTCTGATACAATTTGGCATAAATCACACGCGAGACACATCGCAACACTCATAAATATATATATATATATATATACTGTCAATGTAGTTGAAGATTGAACGATCAATTCATGGTTGTCTGCTCAAATCCAACTCTATATTTTTCGCGGGAGTCATCAATCCAGCAGTCATCGTCTCATCGTTGGCTGTTCGGTGGAAGACAGAAAACTATCAGAAGTATTACCGTGATTTATTGTTATAACATTTATTATTAGACCCTGTGTATAATAACTTTATTGTTGGTTACATATCGGCGTAAGAATAAAGGATTCTCGAGTCGCCAATCTGAGTTCTGGTTTTCGCGTTGGTTAATACAAAGTGTTTCTGAAAGTCTTTTAGGAACAGCGTGAGGTCCAGCGTAGTAGGAGCTGGACATTAACAGTTTATGACATTTTATCGCTGACAGTTTCTGATCGTTTCTGATCCTTTCTGTTCGTCTTTCCTTGTGCCTGCCAGTCTTCTTTGGACACGTACTATCTGGAACTTTTCTGGAATTTTGGACAAGTTCAGTGATGCCCGGGCCAAGGAAAGGATGAAGCGTCTTGAGAGCCAGCAGGAAAGTAAGTGATGCTGAACTGCTTGTCAGTTGTAATGATATGTATGACGCTTAGCATGATGAGTCTGTTGTTCACGTGTCGCAGTCTAGAGATAATAGGAATTTTAAACTGCCTAAATATGAACCTCGGTGTTTTGACGGAAACCCAGCTGACTATCCACAGTTTGTAAAGGAGTTTGAAATCATGTTGAGTAGTGTTTTAGTTAATGATTAAATGAAGTTGATGTATTTGATGAGGTATTGCACTGGAGTTGCTTCAAGAGCTATACAGTGTTGTAAGTTCATGTCCCCTAACGAAGGATACTCTGAAGCTATGAGTATACTACGGCAAAGATTCGGAGGATCTTCGATGATTGTAGGGAAATTATTCGAGGCTGTTAAAGGCAATGGTAGTCAATTACAAGATGACTCGGCACTCTCTGAGTATCTGGATAACCTGATGATCTACAACAATGCATTAATTTCAATGAATTGCATGAGTGATCTGAACTCAAGTTCCGTCCTAGAGGTAATGGCGAGACGCCTACCTACTCGACTGCAAAGGAAGTGGGTGAAGATATGCTCTCGTATAGAGGATGAAGGTGTTTAGCCAAAGTTCGGTGATATTCTGAACCTGGTAAAAGGTAGTTTCAATCAAGCTATGAGAAGGTTTGCCGGTGTATTGCATCTCACCTCTAGAATAGAGAAGTCTGAGGGCAAAACGCAATCATTTATGACGAAAGGGTCCCAGCGAAGTGGATATCGAGAAAGCTTTATGGTGTTTAGTAATCCAGGTAAACTTAGTGAGTGTCAAAGCTTTCGTGGGACATACCCAACAGATAGGTTACAAGCTGCAAGGCAAATACGGTCGTGTTTTACACGTTTGCAAGAAGTGCACACAAAGGCGAACTGTGAATCAGTGAGCAAGTTTAGTGATAAGCTAAATGTGAAATCAGCGTCATAATGTTCTGACTCCAAACCGTGTGACGATAATGGTGCGGCGAAGAAGCCTTAGGTGCAGCTGGTGAGCAATTGTTAAATAGAGTGTCACAGACGACACCGCAGTTTGTGTAGGAGAAGAGAGTTACTGTTTCAGGGTGCAGTTCTGACTCCTCAAGTTTACAAGGTATTACTAGTCAGAGTAAAGGTATAGAACCTTTAAGGATTTGTGAGGGAGAACCCAAATCATTTACTGCTGTCATTAAAGAGGTTGAAAATGATGAAGTCGACCAGATAGACGATGGTAAAGTGAATATTTGTGACAGTGGTCACGATAGTGCACATTTTTCTTTGGCTGATCATGATGAGATGAGTGGAGTGCCTACTACTACTGAGTTTGTAGTACCCCTATACCAACTGTAAACATGCTTTTTAATCTAATTTGTATACTTGTATTATATGTGTATACAGACCGATTTTATATGTACTTCGCAAACATTTGTCATTTTACTGTTGAATATTACCTTGACACAATTTCGAATTTGACTACTGTTACAATACACATTTGTAATCTTCGCAAGTGCCTTTTGATTTACGTTGTGGGCGTCGAGTAGCCACAACGTCTGCGCACATGAATAAGAACGAAGAAATACTAGAATATATGTGTACGGCAGTTTAGTCAGACAACGCACGCAACAAAATTGGTGAGCCCGACGTAATATTTCGACAGTGACGACAAATTGGTGTCCTTGACGATAATTGGTTCACCCCGACGACAAATTGTTGACCCCAACGACAAATTTCTACCCCGTCGACAAATTGTCCATCGCGACGACAGCTTTTTCACCTCGACGATAACTTGTTCACTGCGACAATAACTTGTTGACTCCAACGACATTTTATTCACCCGGACGCATCATTTCACTTGCTGGATTATTTAAACTCTAACTTTATCGGATATATATACATATAATAGACATTTCGAGCTCATTCTTGTGCTTTCTCATCTCACAACTTGCAGTAATCGGTGGTAAGCATCTGCATTGCATGTTTTCTGTTTTATCATATTCTTGGTGTGCACAATTTTTGCTATTTTGTTACTGTTAAACCATTTTTCTACGAATTGTAACATGTCTTCCAATACCTCTAATAACTTAGAGCTGGGATCTGTTAGTACCATTTCTCTTACTGTACCAGTTTTTAGGCCCAGAGACCCTCATCTTTGGTTTGCACGACTGGAAAATTATTTCACTGCCAATAAGCTCACGTCACAGACGGCTAAATTCGGCATATTGAGTACAGTACTACCAGACGAAATCGCCGAACAGGTTCGACAATGCATCGTTCAGCCCAGCACAGACGCTCCTTACGACAAGTTGAAGGAAGAAGTACTTCGATGCACTTCACTTTCAGATAGGCAAGCACTCGATCGTTTGTTAGGCAATGTAGAGCTAGGTGATAAAACCCCATCACAACTCATGAGGCACGTGGAAAGCCTGGCAGCAGGAAGAGGTATCGACAAACGTCTCTTTTACCAAATCTGGCTGCGACGACTGCCTGCAAACATTCAGCAAGTTCTTGCTTTCGGAGACGACGACATTGACATGGAAAAGAAAAAAAAAAAAAAAAAAAAAAAAAAGAGGTCAACACCTCAATCTATTGCTTCCACTAGCAGAATGCCAGACACTCACGATAGGATACAGACTCTAGAACACAAAGTCGACACCTTACTGAGTCAGTTAGCAGCACTGACCACACACACACGACCAGGCCGTTCTAGAAGCTCGTCTCGTCGACGTCTTTCTCGGTCACACAGCACGTCACGACATCACGATACTATTTGCTGGTACCACCGTAGTTACGGAAGTAATGCACGACGGTGTCGTTCACCTTGCAACTTTCAGGCTAAACCAAAAGATATATCATCATGTATGAAAACTTCTACTGTTGGCAATCTACGATCTAGTAGTCGTTTGTTTTATGTAACAGATAGAAATACCGGTACTACGTTCTTAGTCGACACAGCAGCAGAGGTTAGTGTTCTCCCTCCGTCTACGCAGGAACGTCAACGTCCTGACCCTGCAGTTACGCTCCAAGCAGTTAATAAGTCTAATATTGTTACATATGGTAGTAAACGAATGACTTTAGATTTTGGTCTGCAGAATACCTACAATTGGTCTTTCATCATCGCAGACGTTCCATCCCCAATCCTTGGTATAGATTTTCTACAGCAACACAAACTGCTGGTTGATCCGGTAAGCCCTAAGCTTATAGACTCGCTCAATAAAAGGTATATCGCTGGTACGATTAGCCGTGCATCATCGCCGAACTTGATGGTCACACGCACACCAGCATCTCCATATACTGACTTAGTAAATCAGTTTCCTGACCTTCTACAACCCTCTTTCCGAGCAACAGAACTAAAGCATCAAGTGGTTCATCACATTAAAACCACTGGACCACCAGTTTTTGCACGTCCTCGACGCCTTGACCCATATCGACTTAAAATCGCAAAAACAGAGTTCGATAAAATGTTAGAGCTCGGCATTATTCGACCATCCAACAGCTCTTGGTCTTCACCGCTGCACATGGTACCCAAAAAGTCTTCTGGTGAGATACGGCCATGCGGGGATTATCGAGCTTTAAACAAGCAAAGGGTACCTGACCGATACCCCATACCGCATATTCACGATTTCGCCAGCAACTTGCCAGAGGTTAAAATTTTCTCCAAAATCGACCTTGTCAGAGCGTACCATCATATTCCCATCCACCCGGATGACGTTCCAAAAACTGCTATCACCACGCCATTCGGCTTATACGAATTCGTGCGCATGCCTTTCGGGCTGATGAACGCCGCTCAGACATTTCAACGTCTCATCGACCAAGTACTCCGCGGCCTGCCCTTCGTCTACGCATACATTGACGACTTACTGATTGCAAGTGCAGACGAAGTCGAGCATGTGAAACATGTGAGGACGGTGTTTGAAAGACTTCACAAATACGGCATGACTATCAATTTAGATAAATGCGAATTTGGTAAGAAATCACTGAAATTCCTCGGTCACTTGATTGACAATCAAGGAATTAGACCAGTCCCCGACGATGTACAAGCCATCAAAGACTATCCATTACCAGATTCTTTCAAGAAATTACGGCGATTTTTGGGTCTAGTCAATTTTTACCGGCGTTTTATCCCGAACTGTGCTAGAGTTTTGCAACCGTTGACCGACTGCTTACGCGGACATAGTCGTTCATTCCATTTGCCTGCAGAAGCTGTTAAAGCATTCGAAGCTGTTAAACAATCGTTAAATGACAAGACGCTCTTAGTCAGACGCCAGAATGACGCCCCCTGTCTCTCATGACAGATGCTTCAGATGTCGCCATTGGGGCAGTGTTACAACAGCAGGTACATGGCGAATGGCAACCCCTTGCATTCTTTTCGAAACGACTGAATCCTACTCAATGTCGATATAGCACCTTTGGTAGAGAGTTATTAGCTGTTTATTTAGCAATCAAGCACTTTCGACATATGCTGGAAGGTACACCTTTTACTGTCTTTACAGACCACAAGGCTCTAACGAAAGCCTTATCAGCAAAACAGGATAACTACTCTCCACGTGAACTACGACATCTCGAGTTTATATCCCAGTTCACCTCCGATCTGCGACACATAAAGGGTAAAAACAATGAAGTGGCAGACGCTTTATCACGTATGCACATTGATAACATTTTATGCCCAGACATCGACTACGAACATCTCTCAAACTTACAACGAGACGACGCCGAACTCAAAAAGATCATGTCTTCTAAAACAACATCTCTAAACCTCGAGGCAATTCCTTTCGGCACGACAAAAGTTATCTGCGACACCTCTACGGGTAAATATCGACCTTTCGTTCCAATAGCTATGAGACATACAGTATTCGAGAAGTTAAATAACTTGTCGCATCCTGGTGTTAGCGCTACTACCAAGCTACTAAGAGAAAGATTTATCTAGCCAAACATTAACAACGACGTTAAGAAGTGGACACGAAATTGCTTGTCTTGTCAAAGAGTCAAAATCAACCGGCACACCAAAGCAACACTTGGTCGCTTCCCTAACCCCGACTCTAGATTTGACCATGTACATGTAGACATAGTTGGTCCACTGCCTCCTTCCAATGGTTTCAACTATATTCTAACCTGCATTGACAGATTTACTCGTTGGCCAATAGCAGTTCCATTAATCGACGTCTCAGCTGAAACGGTAGCTAAAGCTTTAGTCGAAAACTGGATAGCCAATTTTGGTGTCCCATCAATTATCACTACAGACAGAGGTGCCCAGTTTGAAAGCCGACTTTTTGACCAACTAACTGAATTACTAGGCATTAAACGAATACGAACGACAGCGTATCATCCTAGTTCCAACGGTATGGTCGAACGATTTCATCGACAACTCAAAGCTGCGCTCGCTGCTTCTTTGACTCAAAACGATTGGTCAACCAAACTTCCACTAGTATTACTTGGTATACGAGCTACTATAAAGAAAGATATTGGCTGCTGTGTTTCCGAACTAGTCTATGGAACAACATTACGATTACCAGGAGAATTTTTCACCACGGGTAACGAAGTTCCACACGATATGACTGGTTACGTGCACTAGCTAAAACGACACATGAACGAGCTAAAGATATCACTTTCACGTCAGCAGGAACGAGCGCCATACATCCCGTCACAACTGACAGACTGCACCACGTCTTCGTCAGGAGAGAAGGTGTACAACGACCACTTCAACCCGCTTATGATGGCCCATTCAAAGTTCTAAACAGAAACGCGAAAGTTATCACGATAGAAAGATTGAATAAAACAGAAGCCATCAGTATCGACAGAGTCAAACCAGCGTTCCTTGACGATTTCGAAGTCAACGATAAGAACCAGCTGAACGACGTGCCAATGCCTACATTCACAAAAGCTTCAACGTCGACAGAGAAACCTGCGAAAACAACACGATCTGGTAGACGAGTCCATTGGCCTAAACGTTACGTGCAAGTCATCGGAATATAACTTACTAAGAATTTTCATTTTTATTATCTTTATTCGTAATTGTCATTTGATTACTCATTTAACTGATTAATATTTTCATACATAAATCACGTCACTATTATTTTAACATCGATATTTCCTATATTATTACATTTAATCACATCTCGTATATTATTCACGTATCGTTTTCGTCTACCGACTACAGATCCCCGGACAATTTTATCGTTCCTTATATATTCTATTACGATTAGGAATTCCACTTTGCCTAGATTATCGCATTTATTATCGACGTTATTAACCGCATTAAACTGCTCATTTTTCAGCTTAATAAATCGCCTTCTGTGTACTATCGCTGATACGTATTACGCTGACGCATGTTATTTTCGAACACTTAAATGTATTTTTTTAATATTTTAGCGTTCTGGTGGGGGAATTATGTAGTACCCCTGTACCAACTGTAAACATGCTTTTTAATCTAATTTGTATACTTGAATTATATGTGTATACAGACCGATTTTATATGTACTTCGCAAACATTTGTCATTTTACTGTTGAATATTACCTTGACACAATTTCGAATTTGACTACTGTTACAATACACATTTGTAATCTTCGCAAGTGCCTTTTGATTTACGTTGTGGGCGTCGAGTAGCCACAACGTCTGCGCACATGAATAAGAACGAAGAAATACTAGAATATATGTGTACGGCAGTTTAGTCAGACAACGCACGCAACAAGTTGAACAAAGGTTCTGCACAACTTGAAGGTGAAGTGGAGTTAAAGGCAGATGCGGTGGCAGAAGGTATGGATACTCGTGAGACCGTCAGTGTTAATGATCAGTGTGTAGCCCACCTATCAAAAGATGCTAGTGCTAAACCGCAGCTAATCATAAAAGACAGCAGTGGTGGTAATCTTGCGGTTAGACAACCTTCTGAAGTTCGAACAACAATAGCTTCTGATGCACTGCTAAGTTCATCAACTTTTATCAGTCAGTCGTCGTTGGTGTTGTCATCCACGGTGAAAGGGACGTCCAATAACTCTGGTGTCTTGTGCCGTGACTTTGCCAGTATCGGCCCGTTTGAAATGACGAATGCCAATAGTCATTTTAGTGAGGATAAGCCAACTGTGTATGAGAGGTGTCAGCCAACTCTCAGGAACTGTCAATGTCCAGCTCCTACTACGCTGGACCTCACGCTGTTCCTAAAAGACTTTCAGAAACACTTTGTATTAACCAACGCGAAAACCAGAACTCAGATTGGCGACTCGAGAATCCTTTATTCTTACGCCGATATGTAACCAACAATAAAGTTATTATACACAGGGTCTAATAATAAATGTTATAACAATAAATCACGGTAATACTTCTGATAGTTTTCTGTCTTCCACCGAACAGCCAACGATGAGACGATGACTGCTGGATTGATGACTCCCGCGAAAAATATAGAGTTGGATTTGAGCAGACAACCATGAATTGATCGTTCAATCTCCAACAACATTGAAAAGAGGGTAGTTGTTTAACTGACTTGCACGAATAAAGGCCCATCAAGTTTCAAGTTACAATTTCAATGTTATTATCGTTAGTGTAAATTACTCTGTTTCTACTCTTGGTTGAGTAGGTACGTCATGTGTTAATTAGTCATTTTTATTTTAGTATACAATATCATGGGCGAGTCAGCGTTCAGAGTTGAGGATACAGTTGATAGAAGGTCACCAGGGTTACGGCGAGGAGCCAGGTGCTGAGAATGACATGCACAAGGAGATAATGATTAGCTGTGGAATCAATGATAGAGAATGAATGATTCTATTTAGGCTGTAGTCCACACGCCGGGGAGCGAAAGTACAGACGACTGAGGCTTGCATAACTCACCAATAGCAGAACTGTTGAGTACGTAACAATGTGATTGTACACTTTTTGGTTACTTGTATAAATTCGAGATATTGTACATAATTTTTGTTTAAAACGCTTCTTGTTGAAATATACATAACTTCCGTGTAGAATTGAAAAATACACTCTGCTGTTGGAGACTTCGTCTTCTCCCTGGTCACTTCTGCTTACTTGCTCCACTCACACCGTGTTGTATACTTCGGATTTATTGTAGGAGCCTACTACTCTCACCGAAGACATATCTACAACCGGAACACAGCAGCTACAGCAGACGCAGTCCAAACAATTAACGTGCCCGTGGATTATATAATTAATTTGTAGCCGAGGACTTGGACGTTATATACAAGTAATCCTTTTTGTTGCTATAACTCGTCACAGTATTTTTGGTAATATATTGTGATTTAACACTCC
Organism: Trichobilharzia regenti; assembly: GCA_944472135.2. Lineage (NCBI taxonomy): Eukaryota > Metazoa > Platyhelminthes > Trematoda > Strigeidida > Schistosomatidae > Trichobilharzia > Trichobilharzia regenti. The sequence continues at coordinate 13,005 of CALYDD020000544.1, forward strand.
ACTGACTTGGATTATTACTTATATACTTGGAATGTTAGTGAACTCTAATATTAGTCCCCTACAAATTAATTGGTGAGCCCGATAAGAACACGGATTACTTTGACATATTCATATTCTTATTTTGCTATTTTTATATTCATTGTGATTTTGTGTGTGGTTTATATTTGTATCCTAATTTGCACCAATAACCTCATATATATAATGTCGTCACCTCAGTCCGGTACATCAAACGAGCAGACAACTAATAGCGAGACAAATGCCACAACAAATGCCATCACTGATTTTCGTTTACCCCAATACGGTTTCGCAGAACCAAGGATTTGGTTTGCGGTAATTGAACCGTTGCTAGAAGCACGGGGCATTAAGTCCCAATAGCCAAATATGGTATGGTGCTGGCAGAACTCCCTCCATCAGTATTGACAGAAATCAGCGATTTCATCGAAGATCCTCCGACGGAACATCAATTTGATAAACTTAAAGCCCTCCTCATACAACGTACCAGTCTGTCGGATGAGAAAAGAATCCAACAATTGCTCACAGGCTGTGATCTAGGCCCACGTAAACCATCCCAGCTGCTCAGGCACATGCGCCAGTTAATCGGAAATCATAAAGTAGACGAGGTAGTGCTGAAACAGATGTGGTTGCAACGTTTACCTAGAAATGTCCAGCAAATTTTAATCATCTCAGGAAAGTCGTATGACTTAGACCAACTAAGTGACATGGCAGATAGTATTTTGGATGTTTTATCCGATAACACCATAAGTCACGTAGCATTTGATAGTGCCACACCGTGTCATTCCACACCCACGGCAGACACACCGATACTCGCCGCCATTGCAGACTTAGCGGCAAGGATTGACAAGTTGGAAACTAATAGGTCTGATCGACAAGTCCGAAGACGGAGTTCACAAAGAAGGTCACCATCACGACGACGATCCTTCTCACGACAGCGTTCTTACACGTCTTCTCGGGATAGCAATATATGCTGGTATCACTGGAAGTTTGGACGTCATGCCCTGAAATGTGTAAAACCGTGCAGCTTTAGCGAAGCCAACCAGGCTCAGGGAAACGCCTCAGCCAGACAGTGATGGCGACAGCTGTTACTGGCAAGCAAACAAGTCGCCTCTTCTATGTGAAGGATAAAACTTCAGACACTTTATTCCTGGTAGACACGGGAGCAGAAGTTAGCGTAATCCCTCCTTCACTATCCAGGCGATCTATACGGACACCCGGAAAACTGTCTCTCCGGGCAGCTAACCACACAAGTATACAGACGTATGGAGAGCAATCCCTCATACTGGATCTAGGTTTACGTCGGCGTTTCACATGGATTTTCATAGTAGCCGACGTCAGTCACGCCATCCTCGGAGCAGATTTCTTGAGTAATTTCAACCTGTTAGTTGACGTCAACAATAAAAAACTGATTGATAACAACACCCATCTAAAGATCCATGGAATTATCTCCAGCTATTCTGTCTATAATATCAGTATTGAAAGACCAGCAGATTGCCCTTTTTCCTCCCTACTTCACCGTTTCCCTAAAATTCTTAAGCCGTCGTACAACATTGAGGACGTCCCTCACACAGTTACTCACAAGATAGTTACTACGGGTCATCCAGTTCGTGCTCGTCCCCGTAGATTATCCCCGGACAAATTGGCAGCAGCCAAGGCAGAATTTGAACACATGATGCAGCTCGGCATCATCAGACCCTCCAATAGTCCTTGGTCTTCGCCCTTACACATGGTGCCTAAAGCTGATCATGATTGGAGGCCATGTGGGGATTACCGACATTTAAACAATGCCACAGTTCCCGACCGTTATCCTATTCCTCATCTTCATGATTTCTCCCTGACATTACACGGAAAAACCATTTTTTTCTAAAGTAGACTTGGTCAGGGCCTATCACCAAATACCAGTTGCCCAAGAGGATATCGAAGAAACGGCCATCATCACACCTTTCGGTTTGTTTGAATTTCTCCGCATGCCATTTGGCCTAAAGTCAACCATCACTTATCAACATCCAAACCGATAACCAGCGGCGTGATACAAGGTAGTGTTCTTGGCCCTACCCTATTTATTGTATTCATAAATGATATTGTCTCTATGATCAAGTATGGCAAGCCATACCTCTTTGCAGATGACCTCAAAGTTGTCTATGATTTTGACTATAATGATATTAATATTGTTAGTAAAATCCAAGAAGACCTAAATAGTCTATGTAATTGGAGTGAAAAGTGGCAGTTAACGTTCAATCCAGCTAAGTCTGGGATAACATACTTCGGACGTTGGAAACCTAGCATGTGTCTATACATGTACGGTGACCTTGTCTCAAACACAAACACACTCACAGATCTCGGGATAACATACTCAGATCTTACCTTTACTGAACATGCAAATAAGGTGGTATCTGATTGTAAACGTCTAACCGGCTTTGTGCTACGCAACTTTTACACTCCAGAAGCCAGATTAGCCATATATAAGATATGCATTTGCCCCAAACTTGAATACTGTGCCCACTTATACAGTAGCTTCAAGTCGGCAGACAGAAAAAAGGTTGAAAGTGTCCAAAGATTCCTTACGAAACGCATATTAGGCTATGGTCAGCAAATAGAATACCTTGACAGATGTATTCGACTGGATTTAGAACCCTTATGGTTAAGGAGAGTGAAGTGCAATTTATTTCTCTTATTCAAAGTTATAAGAAAGCACTGTAACAGTAACTCGTCCATAACCTGGGCTAATCCTAAATCGTATGGACTACGCAACCACAACTACCTTCTCAAGGTTAACACCCATAAACTCAACACTAGAGCTAACTTCTTCACCATTAAATATTGCAAACTTTGGAACCAACTACCCTCTGAGATAAGATCCTGTGAAAGGCCTGACAGTTTCAAAAGGAGCCTAGAAAAACATATAAACATGTCCACCCTAGCCCGCCTCAAAGATCTCAACTGCTGGTAGAGTGGAGAGACAATGGCTTTTCAATATTTAACTACGGAAAGTACACTAGTCCCAATACCAATATAATAACACTTAGTAATTATGTAGGTTCAATACTTGAAATTCGATTGTCATTAAAATACTTAAAATGATTAAAATAGCTATGCGGCAAGTGTTCTCTTGCTTTACCATGCTTGTTTCCCTTATAACACTCAGTTATTGAGCCTAATGTATTCTTTGATAATACGAATTATGACACTGACTATGCTCTTAGTATACATAGATTGATTTACTTTACGATTACCTGTAGTACTAACTACCCTTCTGTAGTATTGTTAAACAAATGCTGAAATTTTGTTGGTTCTGTTAATATCTTTTTATAATATGTTTAGACACGTTACTTTGCAATGTCAGATGTCTACTATATACAAGACTGTCATGATAATTTAGTACACTAAGTCCTGCCAACCGACCTTACCTTCAGTTCATACTACCTATATTGATCCCTAACTATATTGTTCTGCTGAATCTTGCTTCACTATTCACAAAACCTATTCTTTTTATTCTTTAAGGTTCTAACTTCTTGCAAAGTAATCTGTTCATTAGGACGCATGCATACATATATAATGTTCATAAAGATGTACGCGGAGACCTATTGGAAGCACTCATTAAGAAAGCTAGGGAGATGGGATATGAGGTACGAACATGTCTGGTACCAAGCAATTTATTTGCAGTAGCCATAATAATCATAGTCTCAGAGCTTAACATCAAAAAAGGAGGGAGGGTGGCGTTAGCTGATCAGTAGATATGGTGGGGGTCACTAAGGTGAATCGCCCCATTCTGCAGGAACAGCAATACACAAATTAAAGGCTCGAGATATTTCTGATTTTTATGAGGGCTTAGATCTTTATCTTGAAAAAGATAATAGTGAACGCCTTGACAGATCATGCTTCTACCTCTAAATATATACTATTCGCCCAGCCTATTGTTGAGATGCGACCATGTGGGATGTGCACAGTTTTATGGGGCATCTTATAAACTAACTTGCTGTCCATTGACTGATCTTTAAATACCACTTCACAATGTCTTATCTCATTCATTTTCCAATAACGTCTTTACTTGATCCTCATTATATTCCATTAAACCTAACATTTTACAGCTCTTTATGACTTATTATATTCCTACTCTCTGAAGGGTACGGTTGTACATTAAATGCACAAAAAGGTATAAAACAAAAACAACTGGCACAACTGAGGATAAATGTATTAAAACCAAAATTGGACATCATGATAGTACGAGGTATATGTGTTGCATTATACATTGCAAATGAACGTTGTCAGCCTAGGGAGTTTTCTTTTTTTAATGCATTTATTAATGATACTTGCACTTACCTATTTCATTACAATTTAATGATTCACCTCAGCACTTTTACTTTTCTAAAACAGCTTCCAATCCCTTGTAAACGTTGTACTTACCTCAATATTGGTTGGTTATCGTATGCCGACAACCACGGGATGAAAACGAAACGAAGTCGATTTTCCCGCTCAACCTGGAGGACAATTGTACAATTCAATAACTATACAGCCTAGTTCAGACAATGTGTATTTATATATATATCAAATATTTAACTGTTGAAACATTATTAACATGTAGACAATCTACGATCTGATATTATATCATACTTGATCGTGCCTGTAAAAATGGCATGCATTTTCATGTAAATTTATATGTTTATATGAGAATATACATTATTATTATTTAAAGAACGCAGCACAATCCTTCCAACGTTTCATGAATCAGGTCACACAAGGTTTGGACTTTGTATTTGTATATATCGATGACGTTTTAATTGCTAGCTCGTCGCCCGAAGAACATACTGATCACCTCACCATCTTATTTCAACGATTTGAGCAATATGGAGTCGTCATTAACCCCAAAAAGTGCATATTCGGTGTCTCCTCTATACAGTTTCTGGGACACCACATAACCGCGAATGGTATTACGCCTACGGAGGAAAAGATAGAGTCCATCAAAAACTTCCCCGAACCAGATTCACTCAAGAAGGTCAGACGTTTTTTGGGGATGTTTAATTTCTATCGGCGTTTCATTCCTTCGTGTGCCTCCATCGTCCAGCCGTTAACCGACCTCCTTAAAAATGATCCTAAAAAGTTTCAGTGGTCAGCTGAAGCACGCGAATCATTTTGCAACGCAAAAGATGCCTTATCCAGAGTCACTATGCTATCCCATATCAACCCCGAAGCGTCGCTTATTTTGTGCACAGATGCCTCCCAAGTAGCTGTAGGGGCAGTATTACAACAAAAGATGAAGGGCGAAGTCACCCCACTCGCATTCTTTTCTAAGAAGTTGGAACCGGCTCAGACACGATACAGCACTTTTGGGAGAGAATTGCTGGCCATATATCTTGCAGTGAAGCATTTCAGTTACTTACTACAGGGCCGGCATTTCACTATTTTTACTGACCACAAGTCCCTGTGTCATGCTTTCACTACTTCACTTGATAAACACTCCCCTAGAGAAGCCAGACAGTTGGATTATATCTCCCAATTTTCAACCGACATTCAGTACATCAAAGGGGATGCGAACGTGGTAGCCGATTCTCTTTCAAGAAGTGACATTAACCAGCTCCAAACGTCGGTAGACATCAGTCTTGATCGTATGGCTCAATTACAAAGAGATGACGTTGAACTCCAAACCTGCCGCAGAAACTCTTCCTTACAGCTCAAAGATGTGCCTATCCCCTTATCAGATGCAACCATAGTCTGCGATGTATCTACCGGCACTAATCGTCCATTTGTCCCTCTCAGTTGCCGAAAAGCATTGTTCGAACATTTACATTCGCTTTCTCACCCTGGAGTACGCGCCACGGTCAGACTGATCAGCGAACGCTTCGTGTGGCCTAAAATGAACTCTGACATTCGTAGATGGGCACGAGAATGTCTCCAATGCCAATGCTCCAAAGTACACCGCCACACTATTACAACCCCGAAGACGTTTGAATTACCCGAAAGGAGATTTCAGCATATCCATATAGATATCGTGGGACCATTGCCAACATCAAGGGGATATACACATATCCTGACAGCGATTGATAGATTTACTCGTTGGGCTATTGCATGCCCCTTAAACGACATATCTGCTGAAAACGTTGCTTTAGTTTTTCTCGACCGTTGGGTGTCAAACTACGGTGTACCAACTACTATTACATCCGACCGCGGTCCTCAATTCCAATCGACACTCTTTCGCGAACTGACGAGACTTCTGGGAGTGAAACATATCTCCACAACAGCCTATCATCCGGCAGCGAATGGTCTAGTGGAAAGATTCCACAGACAACTGAAAAGCTCCCTGATGGCGCAGAATGATACATCTAAGTGGAGTGAATACTTACCTTTGATTTTACTCGGTATCCGATCTACTATCAAAGAAGATTTAGGATGTACACCGGCTCAACTTGTCTACGGCACCAACCTAACCTTGCCTGGACAGCTAGTCCCCTCAGCCGATTCCACAGACGTGAACATTGCCGACTTCACTAACCGATTAACTAGACAAATGCTTCAACTTCAACCAACAGCACCTCGACAATCTCCCCGAAGAGATCAGATCAACAAACATCTACAAACTTGCAAATTCGTCTTCATTCGAGTCGACGCCATCAGAAAAGGATTGCAACCTCCATACGAAGGACCCTTTCAAGTTATTAAACGTTCAGACAAACACTTTACAGTGAACAAGAATGGAAGACGAGAGACTGTTTCAATTGATCGAATCAAACCCGCATACACCGACAACGACTTCGAATCTACATCGGCAGCTGCGCAATCAAATAATCAAACATCCGAATCCCCTCCACCGACACCAAGTCTTATCCTCCCTCCATATCACACACGTAGTGGTCGGCAAATCAGTAAACCGGCTCGCTACGTTCATTTTGAGGACTAACAAAAGAAAAACAATTAAAAATTATTATTATCTTTTTCGTTTAGACATTATCATCATGACCGTTAGTATTTCGTCGTAAACTTTGATGTTACTATCACTATTATTTATTTATATGTACCTCACCTAAAAAACAGGTATTGTCCTTTCCAAAAACTATTGATCTTTAATCCATATTTTTTTAAATGTTTCTTTCCCCTCCTTAATTACTGTGCATTTACATATTTTTCTTTATACATTAAAAATCTATGTTCATGGTTAGTGCAAATTTAAGTGACATGACTTTCTATTTCAATTTTGATTGCTGAACTCATTGTATATGCTTTCAGACTTTACATGATTCACATACCTTCTCGCGTTTATGCATGTTGTAATATATCCCTATTTTTATCCAAAAATTGTTATTACTATTATTATTTACTTCACAGTTTTACTTAACATTTTCCGGTGGACTCTCCGGACCTCTAGGGGGGGGGCGTGTGCAGTACGTAACAATGTGATTGTACACTTTTTGGTTACTTGTATAAATTCGAGATATTGTACATAATTTTTGTTTAAAACGCTTCTTGTTGAAATATACATAACTTCCGTGTAGAATTGAAAAATACACTCTGCTGTTGGAGACTTCGTCTTCTCCCTGGTCACTTCTGCTTACTTGCTCCACTCACACCGTGTTGTATACTTCGGATTTATTGTAGGAGCCTACTACTCTCACCGAAGACATATCTACAACCGGAACACAGCAGCTACAGCAGACGCAGTCCAAACAATTAACGTGCCCGTGGATTATATAATTAATTTGTAGCCGAGGACTTGGACGTTATATACAAGTAATCCTTTTTGTTGCTATAACTCGTCACTGTATTTTTGGTAATATATTGTGATTTAACACTCCACTGACTTGGATTATTACTTATATACTTGGAATGTTAGTGAACTCTAATATTAGTCCACTACAGAACTGAGGCTGAATGAGTGACAAGGGATTGCATTGGTAATTGATAGTGAAAAGATAAGAGGATGTCCCACGAGCATACAGAGGTGCTCCCATAGTAACGTTGCATTCAGCAAGAGTCATTGAAGTAAGTAGCGATTGTGTTGGAAGATGTAAAGAGAATGCCAGCAACTGCAAGTGGTAGGTCGTCAAAGATTGGTAGCAATACGACGTATGATTTAGTTTTGACATTCTGATATATTTTGCTATGTGTGTATTGATTGATATTCCATCATAACCCACAATATGCTTTGTCTGTCCGTTGACTAGATAAACAATGTATGACCTCCAAGTGTTGGTTTATAGGGGTTTGGTTGATTCGTTACAGGAAATCATCATGATGTATATTAGTCATTTCATATATACTCTTGTTTTGGACACTTTTATACAGACTTGTTCACACATTTCGTACACTACGTACCCTTTCGCTTTCACACCTGTGTGACAGTCATTTTATCTCTTTGTTTGGAAAATACAAGTCCCATCGTGAACGAGGTGGTCTTCTGATTTTCCTCTTTCCGCGTCAGGACTATTAACCACTCAGCAGTACATAACAGAAAATTGGCGACGGGGAAAACTATGGATTCTTCTAAATTGGAATTACTATTTGAGCGACAAATGAAATTAATGGAAATGCTCATCAACCAACAGACTGGTTCAGTTTCATCTTCAAGCAATCCGAATCATACCATGCCACCATCTGTCGACGGAATTGTGAATAGTATTACACAATTTAATTATGATGCAGATGCTAATGTCACTTTTGACACATGGTATCAACGCTATGAGGATTTATTCACAGTTGATCTCGCCTCGCAAGACGATGCTTGGAAGGTACGATTATTATTACGTGAATTGGGTCCTGCAGAATATGAAAGGTACTGCAACCTAATTTTACCCCAAAAACCATGTGACAAGTGTTTTGATGACACAATAAAGCTACTGAGTGAACATTTTGGAGACCACTCCTCATTATTCAGCATACGTTATCGTTGCCTCAAGCTGACAATGAATGAAAATGATGATTTTCTTACTAATGTTGGCACAGTCAACCGAGAATGTGAGAGATTTCGACTCAGATCCTTAACAGATGATCAATTCAAAGCCTTGATTCTCATATGCAGTCTTCAGTCTCCTCGTTTCACAGATATTCGAACACGACTGCTCAATCAGCTAGAGCAAAATCCCAAGTTAACTCTACATGATATAGCTGATGAATATCAATGACTCATTAATTTACAGAAAGACTCGCACCTGGTCGAATCAACAACTTCAAGAAGCTCTGACATTCGTGCATTACGAAAGAGCCAAAATCTCTCTTCATCATCCAGTCCTGACCCACCTTCTCCTAATTTTCCACGTAAGCCTACACACACTCGTCCAACCTCTCAAATTACTGCAAAGAAGACCCCACTATCACCATTCTGGAATTGTGGTGCGTGGCACTTTGTAAAGTCATGTCCATACAAAAATAATCTTTGCAGCAAGTGCAAAGTCATCGGTCATAAAAATGGATTTTTTCAGTCACGCAAATATCATAATCCAACGAAAGCTCGATCAACTGTTGGTCCTAAACCTTCAAAGAAATCAATGGGTCTACTCGCAACGTGTCAAGTCACAACACCAGGTATGCGGAGATATATTGATCTTCAGATGAGTGGTCACGATACTCGACTACAGTTAGATACTGCCTCCGACATTACGGTTATTTCAGAGAAACTTTGGAATAATATTGGCAGACCACCTATCACAAACACTTCTCAGACTCTTGTCAGCGCCTGTGGTGGGCACCTCAAACTGATTGGTGAACTCCAATGTTCTGTTTCTTTCCTCAATATCAAATTCACAGGAATTTGTTATGTCACCCAGAGTGATTTAAATCTTTTGGGACTTGATTGGTTCGACCGTTTGCATCTGGCTGATGTCCCACTAAATTCTCTATGCAATGCAGTCAAGAAGCATAAAATGTCAGACAATTCCGAACAAAGCAGAAGCCGTAAACCCAACAGGCAGACGAAGCGACAGACGTCGACAACAAACTCAATGGTTCCAGATAAACCCCCAAGAAAACACGCTACTAATCATCAATCTTCTCAAAAGGGGAGGTGATATATAGTCATAGGACGTGTGTTTTGGTTTTGACATTCTGATATATTTTGCTATGTGTGTATTGATTGATATTCCATCATAACCCACAATATGCTTTGTCTGTCCGTTGACTAGATAAACAATGTATGACCTCCAAGTGTTGGTTTATAGGGGTTTGGTTGATTCGTTACAGGAAATCATCATGATGTATATTAGTCATTTCATATATACTCTTGTTTTGGACACTTTTATACAGACTTGTTCACACATTTCGTACACTACGTACCCTTTCGCTTTCACACCTGTGTGACAGTCATTTTATCTCTTTGTTTGGAAAATACAAGTCCCATCGTGAACGAGGTGGTCTTCTGATTTTCCTCTTTCCGCGTCAGGACTATTAACCACTCAGCAGTACATAACAGAAAATTGGCGACGGGGAAAACTATGGATTCTTCTAAATTGGAATTACTATTTGAGCGACAAATGAAATTAATGGAAATGCTCATCAACCAACAGACTGGTTCAGTTTCATCTTCAAGCAATCCGAATCATACCATGCCACCATCTGTCGACGGAATTGTGAATAGTATTACACAATTTAATTATGATGCAGATGCTAATGTCACTTTTGACACATGGTATCAACGCTATGAGGATTTATTCACAGTTGATCTCGCCTCGCAAGACGATGCTTGGAAGGTACGATTATTATTACGTGAATTGGGTCCTGCAGAATATGAAAGGTACTGCAACCTAATTTTACCCCAAAAACCATGTGACAAGTGTTTTGATGACACAATAAAGCTACTGAGTGAACATTTTGGAGACCACTCCTCATTATTCAGCATACGTTATCGTTGCCTCAAGCTGACAATGAATGAAAATGATGATTTTCTTACTAATGTTGGCACAGTCAACCGAGAATGTGAGAGATTTCGACTCAGATCCTTAACAGATGATCAATTCAAAGCCTTGATTCTCATATGCAGTCTTCAGTCTCCTCGTTTCACAGATATTCGAACACGACTGCTCAATCAGCTAGAGCAAAATCCCAAGTTAACTCTACATGATATAGCTGATGAATATCAATGACTCATTAATTTACAGAAAGACTCGCACCTGGTCGAATCAACAACTTCAAGAAGCTCTGACATTCGTGCATTACGAAAGAGCCAAAATCTCTCTTCATCATCCAGTCCTGACCCACCTTCTCCTAATTTTCCACGTAAGCCTACACACACTCGTCCAACCTCTCAAATTACTGCAAAGAAGACCCCACTATCACCATTCTGGAATTGTGGTGCGTGGCACTTTGTAAAGTCATGTCCATACAAAAATAATCTTTGCAGCAAGTGCAAAGTCATCGGTCATAAAAATGGATTTTTTCAGTCACGCAAATATCATAATCCAACGAAAGCTCGATCAACTGTTGGTCCTAAACCTTCAAAGAAATCAATGGGTCTACTCGCAACGTGTCAAGTCACAACACCAGGTATGCGGAGATATATTGATCTTCAGATGAGTGGTCACGATACTCGACTACAGTTAGATACTGCCTCCGACATTACGGTTATTTCAGAGAAACTTTGGAATAATATTGGCAGACCACCTATCACAAACACTTCTCAGACTCTTGTCAGCGCCTGTGGTGGGCACCTCAAACTGATTGGTGAACTCCAATGTTCTGTTTCTTACCTCAATATCAAATTCACAGGAATTTGTTATGTCACCCAGAGTGATTTAAATCTTTTGGGACTTGATTGGTTCGACCGTTTGCATCTGGCTGATGTCCCACTAAATTCTCTATGCAATGCAGTCAAGAAGCATAAAATGTCAGACAATTCCGAACAAAGCAGAAGCCGTAAACCCAACAGGCAGACGAAGCGACAGACGTCGACAACAAACTCAATGGTTCCAGATAAACCCCCAAGAAAACACGCTACTAATCATCAATCTTCTCAAAAGGGGAGGTGATATATAGTCATAGGACGTGTGTTTTGGTTTTGACATTCTGATATATTTTGCTATGTGTGTATTGATTGATATTCCATCATAACCCACAATATGCTTTGTCTGTCCGTTGACTAGATAAACAATGTATGACCTCCAAGTGTTGGTTTATAGGGGTTTGGTTGATTCGTTACAGGAAATCATCATGATGTATATTAGTCATTTCATATATACTCTTGTTTTGGACACTTTTATACAGACTTGTTCACACATTTCGTACACTACGTACCCTTTCGCTTTCACACCTGTGTGACAGTCATTTTATCTCTTTGTTTGGAAAATACAAGTCCCATCGTGAACGAGGTGGTCTTCTGATTTTCCTCTTTCCGCGTCAGGACTATTAACCACTCAGCAGTACATAACAGAAAATTGGCGACGGGGAAAACTATGGATTCTTCTAAATTGGAATTACTATTTGAGCGACAAATGAAATTAATGGAAATGCTCATCAACCAACAGACTGGTTCAGTTTCATCTTCAAGCAATCCGAATCATACCATGCCACCATCTGTCGACGGAATTGTGAATAGTATTACACAATTTAATTATGATGCAGATGCTAATGTCACTTTTGACACATGGTATCAACGCTATGAGGATTTATTCACAGTTGATCTCGCCTCGCAAGACGATGCTTGGAAGGTACGATTATTATTACGTGAATTGGGTCCTGCAGAATATGAAAGGTACTGCAACCTAATTTTACCCCAAAAACCATGTGACAAGTGTTTTGATGACACAATAAAGCTACTGAGTGAACATTTTGGAGACCACTCCTCATTATTCAGCATACGTTATCGTTGCCTCAAGCTGACAATGAATGAAAATGATGATTTTCTTACTAATGTTGGCACAGTCAACCGAGAATGTGAGAGATTTCGACTCAGATCCTTAACAGATGATCAATTCAAAGCCTTGATTCTCATATGCAGTCTTCAGTCTCCTCGTTTCACAGATATTCGAACACGACTGCTCAATCAGCTAGAGCAAAATCCCAAGTTAACTCTACATGATATAGCTGATGAATATCAATGACTCATTAATTTACAGAAAGACTCGCACCTGGTCGAATCAACAACTTCAAGAAGCTCTGACATTCGTGCATTACGAAAGAGCCAAAATCTCTCTTCATCATCCAGTCCTGACCCACCTTCTCCTAATTTTCCACGTAAGCCTACACACACTCGTCCAACCTCTCAAATTACTGCAAAGAAGACCCCACTATCACCATTCTGGAATTGTGGTGCGTGGCACTTTGTAAAGTCATGTCCATACAAAAATAATCTTTGCAGCAAGTGCAAAGTCATCGGTCATAAAAATGGATTTTTTCAGTCACGCAAATATCATAATCCAACGAAAGCTCGATCAACTGTTGGTCCTAAACCTTCAAAGAAATCAATGGGTCTACTCGCAACGTGTCAAGTCACAACACCAGGTATGCGGAGATATATTGATCTTCAGATGAGTGGTCACGATACTCGACTACAGTTAGATACTGCCTCCGACATTACGGTTATTTCAGAGAAACTTTGGAATAATATTGGCAGACCACCTATCACAAACACTTCTCAGACTCTTGTCAGCGCCTGTGGTGGGCACCTCAAACTGATTGGTGAACTCCAATGTTCTGTTTCTTACCTCAATATCAAATTCACAGGAATTTGTTATGTCACCCAGAGTGATTTAAATCTTTTGGGACTTGATTGGTTCGACCGTTTGCATCTGGCTGATGTCCCACTAAATTCTCTATGCAATGCAGTCAAGAAGCATAAAATGTCAGACAATTCCGAACAAAGCAGAAGCCGTAAACCCAACAGGCAGACGAAGCGACAGACGTCGACAACAAACTCAATGGTTCCAGATAAACCCCCAAGAAAACACGCTACTAATCATCAATCTTCTCAAAAGGGGAGGTGATATATAGTCATAGGACGTGTGTTTTGGTTTTGACATTCTGATATATTTTGCTATGTGTGTATTGATTGATATTCCATCATAACCCACAATATGCTTTGTCTGTCCGTTGACTAGATAAACAATGTATGACCTCCAAGTGTTGGTTTATAGGGGTTTGGTTGATTCGTTACAGGAAATCATCATGATGTATATTAGTCATTTCATATATACTCTTGTTTTGGACACTTTTATACAGACTTGTTCACACATTTCGTACACTACGTACCCTTTCGCTTTCACACCTGTGTGACAGTCATTTTATCTCTTTGTTTGGAAAATACAAGTCCCATCGTGAACGAGGTGGTCTTCTGATTTTCCTCTTTCCGCGTCAGGACTATTAACCACTCAGCAGTACATAACAGAAAATTGGCGACGGGGAAAACTATGGATTCTTCTAAATTGGAATTACTATTTGAGCGACAAATGAAATTAATGGAAATGCTCATCAACCAACAGACTGGTTCAGTTTCATCTTCAAGCAATCCGAATCATACCATGCCACCATCTGTCGACGGAATTGTGAATAGTATTACACAATTTAATTATGATGCAGATGCTAATGTCACTTTTGACACATGGTATCAACGCTATGAGGATTTATTCACAGTTGATCTCGCCTCGCAAGACGATGCTTGGAAGGTACGATTATTATTACGTGAATTGGGTCCTGCAGAATATGAAAGGTACTGCAACCTAATTTTACCCCAAAAACCATGTGACAAGTGTTTTGATGACACAATAAAGCTACTGAGTGAACATTTTGGAGACCACTCCTCATTATTCAGCATACGTTATCGTTGCCTCAAGCTGACAATGAATGAAAATGATGATTTTCTTACTAATGTTGGCACAGTCAACCGAGAATGTGAGAGATTTCGACTCAGATCCTTAACAGATGATCAATTCAAAGCCTTGATTCTCATATGCAGTCTTCAGTCTCCTCGTTTCACAGATATTCGAACACGACTGCTCAATCAGCTAGAGCAAAATCCCAAGTTAACTCTACATGATATAGCTGATGAATATCAATGACTCATTAATTTACAGAAAGACTCGCACCTGGTCGAATCAACAACTTCAAGAAGCTCTGACATTCGTGCATTACGAAAGAGCCAAAATCTCTCTTCATCATCCAGTCCTGACCCACCTTCTCCTAATTTTCCACGTAAGCCTACACACACTCGTCCAACCTCTCAAATTACTGCAAAGAAGACCCCACTATCACCATTCTGGAATTGTGGTGCGTGGCACTTTGTAAAGTCATGTCCATACAAAAATAATCTTTGCAGCAAGTGCAAAGTCATCGGTCATAAAAATGGATTTTTTCAGTCACGCAAATATCATAATCCAACGAAAGCTCGATCAACTGTTGGTCCTAAACCTTCAAAGAAATCAATGGGTCTACTCGCAACGTGTCAAGTCACAACACCAGGTATGCGGAGATATATTGATCTTCAGATGAGTGGTCACGATACTCGACTACAGTTAGATACTGCCTCCGACATTACGGTTATTTCAGAGAAACTTTGGAATAATATTGGCAGACCACCTATCACAAACACTTCTCAGACTCTTGTCAGCGCCTGTGGTGGGCACCTCAAACTGATTGGTGAACTCCAATGTTCTGTTTCTTACCTCAATATCAAATTCACAGGAATTTGTTATGTCACCCAGAGTGATTTAAATCTTTTGGGACTTGATTGGTTCGACCGTTTGCATCTGGCTGATGTCCCACTAAATTCTCTATGCAATGCAGTCAAGAAGCATAAAATGTCAGACAATTCCGAACAAAGCAGAAGCCGTAAACCCAACAGGCAGACGAAGCGACAGACGTCGACAACAAACTCAATGGTTCCAGATAAACCCCCAAGAAAACACGCTACTAATCATCAATCTTCTCAAAAGGGGAGGTGATATATAGTCATAGGACGTGTGTTTTGGTTTTGACATTCTGATATATTTTGCTATGTGTGTATTGATTGATATTCCATCATAACCCACAATATGCTTTGTCTGTCCGTTGACTAGATAAACAATGTATGACCTCCAAGTGTTGGTTTATAGGGGTTTGGTTGATTCGTTACAGGAAATCATCATGATGTATATTAGTCATTTCATATATACTCTTGTTTTGGACACTTTTATACAGACTTGTTCACACATTTCGTACACTACGTACCCTTTCGCTTTCACACCTGTGTGACAGTCATTTTATCTCTTTGTTTGGAAAATACAAGTCCCATCGTGAACGAGGTGGTCTTCTGATTTTCCTCTTTCCGCGTCAGGACTATTAACCACTCAGCAGTACATAACAGAAAATTGGCGACGGGGAAAACTATGGATTCTTCTAAATTGGAATTACTATTTGAGCGACAAATGAAATTAATGGAAATGCTCATCAACCAACAGACTGGTTCAGTTTCATCTTCAAGCAATCCGAATCATACCATGCCACCATCTGTCGACGGAATTGTGAATAGTATTACACAATTTAATTATGATGCAGATGCTAATGTCACTTTTGACACATGGTATCAACGCTATGAGGATTTATTCACAGTTGATCTCGCCTCGCAAGACGATGCTTGGAAGGTACGATTATTATTACGTGAATTGGGTCCTGCAGAATATGAAAGGTACTGCAACCTAATTTTACCCCAAAAACCATGTGACAAGTGTTTTGATGACACAATAAAGCTACTGAGTGAACATTTTGGAGACCACTCCTCATTATTCAGCATACGTTATCGTTGCCTCAAGCTGACAATGAATGAAAATGATGATTTTCTTACTAATGTTGGCACAGTCAACCGAGAATGTGAGAGATTTCGACTCAGATCCTTAACAGATGATCAATTCAAAGCCTTGATTCTCATATGCAGTCTTCAGTCTCCTCGTTTCACAGATATTCGAACACGACTGCTCAATCAGCTAGAGCAAAATCCCAAGTTAACTCTACATGATATAGCTGATGAATATCAATGACTCATTAATTTACAGAAAGACTCGCACCTGGTCGAATCAACAACTTCAAGAAGCTCTGACATTCGTGCATTACGAAAGAGCCAAAATCTCTCTTCATCATCCAGTCCTGACCCACCTTCTCCTAATTTTCCACGTAAGCCTACACACACTCGTCCAACCTCTCAAATTACTGCAAAGAAGACCCCACTATCACCATTCTGGAATTGTGGTGCGTGGCACTTTGTAAAGTCATGTCCATACAAAAATAATCTTTGCAGCAAGTGCAAAGTCATCGGTCATAAAAATGGATTTTTTCAGTCACGCAAATATCATAATCCAACGAAAGCTCGATCAACTGTTGGTCCTAAACCTTCAAAGAAATCAATGGGTCTACTCGCAACGTGTCAAGTCACAACACCAGGTATGCGGAGATATATTGATCTTCAGATGAGTGGTCACGATACTCGACTACAGTTAGATACTGCCTCCGACATTACGGTTATTTCAGAGAAACTTTGGAATAATATTGGCAGACCACCTATCACAAACACTTCTCAGACTCTTGTCAGCGCCTGTGGTGGGCACCTCAAACTGATTGGTGAACTCCAATGTTCTGTTTCTTACCTCAATATCAAATTCACAGGAATTTGTTATGTCACCCAGAGTGATTTAAATCTTTTGGGACTTGATTGGTTCGACCGTTTGCATCTGGCTGATGTCCCACTAAATTCTCTATGCAATGCAGTCAAGAAGCATAAAATGTCAGACAATTCCGAACAAAGCAGAAGCCGTAAACCCAACAGGCAGACGAAGCGACAGACGTCGACAACAAACTCAATGGTTCCAGATAAACCCCCAAGAAAACACGCTACTAATCATCAATCTTCTCAAAAGGGGAGGTGATATATAGTCATAGGACGTGTGTTTTGGTTTTGACATTCTGATATATTTTGCTATGTGTGTATTGATTGATATTCCATCATAACCCACAATATGCTTTGTCTGTCCGTTGACTAGATAAACAATGTATGACCTCCAAGTGTTGGTTTATAGGGGTTTGGTTGATTCGTTACAGGAAATCATCATGATGTATATTAGTCATTTCATATATACTCTTGTTTTGGACACTTTTATACAGACTTGTTCACACATTTCGTACACTACGTACCCTTTCGCTTTCACACCTGTGTGACAGTCATTTTATCTCTTTGTTTGGAAAATACAAGTCCCATCGTGAACGAGGTGGTCTTCTGATTTTCCTCTTTCCGCGTCAGGACTATTAACCACTCAGCAGTACATAACAGAAAATTGGCGACGGGGAAAACTATGGATTCTTCTAAATTGGAATTACTATTTGAGCGACAAATGAAATTAATGGAAATGCTCATCAACCAACAGACTGGTTCAGTTTCATCTTCAAGCAATCCGAATCATACCATGCCACCATCTGTCGACGGAATTGTGAATAGTATTACACAATTTAATTATGATGCAGATGCTAATGTCACTTTTGACACATGGTATCAACGCTATGAGGATTTATTCACAGTTGATCTCGCCTCGCAAGACGATGCTTGGAAGGTACGATTATTATTACGTGAATTGGGTCCTGCAGAATATGAAAGGTACTGCAACCTAATTTTACCCCAAAAACCATGTGACAAGTGTTTTGATGACACAATAAAGCTACTGAGTGAACATTTTGGAGACCACTCCTCATTATTCAGCATACGTTATCGTTGCCTCAAGCTGACAATGAATGAAAATGATGATTTTCTTACTAATGTTGGCACAGTCAACCGAGAATGTGAGAGATTTCGACTCAGATCCTTAACAGATGATCAATTCAAAGCCTTGATTCTCATATGCAGTCTTCAGTCTCCTCGTTTCACAGATATTCGAACACGACTGCTCAATCAGCTAGAGCAAAATCCCAAGTTAACTCTACATGATATAGCTGATGAATATCAATGACTCATTAATTTACAGAAAGACTCGCACCTGGTCGAATCAACAACTTCAAGAAGCTCTGACATTCGTGCATTACGAAAGAGCCAAAATCTCTCTTCATCATCCAGTCCTGACCCACCTTCTCCTAATTTTCCACGTAAGCCTACACACACTCGTCCAACCTCTCAAATTACTGCAAAGAAGACCCCACTATCACCATTCTGGAATTGTGGTGCGTGGCACTTTGTAAAGTCATGTCCATACAAAAATAATCTTTGCAGCAAGTGCAAAGTCATCGGTCATAAAAATGGATTTTTTCAGTCACGCAAATATCATAATCCAACGAAAGCTCGATCAACTGTTGGTCCTAAACCTTCAAAGAAATCAATGGGTCTACTCGCAACGTGTCAAGTCACAACACCAGGTATGCGGAGATATATTGATCTTCAGATGAGTGGTCACGATACTCGACTACAGTTAGATACTGCCTCCGACATTACGGTTATTTCAGAGAAACTTTGGAATAATATTGGCAGACCACCTATCACAAACACTTCTCAGACTCTTGTCAGCGCCTGTGGTGGGCACCTCAAACTGATTGGTGAACTCCAATGTTCTGTTTCTTTCCTCAATATCAAATTCACAGGAATTTGTTATGTCACCCAGAGTGATTTAAATCTTTTGGGACTTGATTGGTTCGACCGTTTGCATCTGGCTGATGTCCCACTAAATTCTCTATGCAATGCAGTCAAGAAGCATAAAATGTCAGACAATTCCGAACAAAGCAGAAGCCGTAAACCCAACAGGCAGACGAAGCGACAGACGTCGACAACAAACTCAATGGTTCCAGATAAACCCCCAAGAAAACACGCTACTAATCATCAATCTTCTCAAAAGGGGAGGTGATATATAGTCATAGGACGTGTGTTTTGGTTTTGACATTCTGATATATTTTGCTATGTGTGTATTGATTGATATTCCATCATAACCCACAATATGCTTTGTCTGTCCGTTGACTAGATAAACAATGTATGACCTCCAAGTGTTGGTTTATAGGGGTTTGGTTGATTCGTTACAGGAAATCATCATGATGTATATTAGTCATTTCATATATACTCTTGTTTTGGACACTTTTATACAGACTTGTTCACACATTTCGTACACTACGTACCCTTTCGCTTTCACACCTGTGTGACAGTCATTTTATCTCTTTGTTTGGAAAATACAAGTCCCATCGTGAACGAGGTGGTCTTCTGATTTTCCTCTTTCCGCGTCAGGACTATTAACCACTCAGCAGTACATAACAGAAAATTGGCGACGGGGAAAACTATGGATTCTTCTAAATTGGAATTACTATTTGAGCGACAAATGAAATTAATGGAAATGCTCATCAACCAACAGACTGGTTCAGTTTCATCTTCAAGCAATCCGAATCATACCATGCCACCATCTGTCGACGGAATTGTGAATAGTATTACACAATTTAATTATGATGCAGATGCTAATGTCACTTTTGACACATGGTATCAACGCTATGAGGATTTATTCACAGTTGATCTCGCCTCGCAAGACGATGCTTGGAAGGTACGATTATTATTACGTGAATTGGGTCCTGCAGAATATGAAAGGTACTGCAACCTAATTTTACCCCAAAAACCATGTGACAAGTGTTTTGATGACACAATAAAGCTACTGAGTGAACATTTTGGAGACCACTCCTCATTATTCAGCATACGTTATCGTTGCCTCAAGCTGACAATGAATGAAAATGATGATTTTCTTACTAATGTTGGCACAGTCAACCGAGAATGTGAGAGATTTCGACTCAGATCCTTAACAGATGATCAATTCAAAGCCTTGATTCTCATATGCAGTCTTCAGTCTCCTCGTTTCACAGATATTCGAACACGACTGCTCAATCAGCTAGAGCAAAATCCCAAGTTAACTCTACATGATATAGCTGATGTATATCAATATCTCTTTGATTATATATATATATATATATATATATACAGCTTTCCTAGATCGCACTGTTTTTTGTTTCGAATACTCAATATATTCTGTAAATAGTCAGTATTTTTAATCGCTCGTCATTGAATTCATTCAAGACTAATGTTACTTTTATGTGCTCCTAATTTTTCTTTTGATCGTGGAAATATATGTTCAAATTTACATTGTTATTCATAATTTTTATCGTTCAGGTTTTAACCTGTTGAGAATAATCCTCGGAATAATAAAATATGAGCTGATTTTATCCTGGTATATTTTTTGTTCTTGCTATGTTCAGGTTTATTAATGAGAAGAATTGCATGAGGATTTCATTTAGTAGTGTTGGCCTAGTTTAGCTTATCTACAGCATTACCAGCACTCTACAAGTTAAAGTAATTGTATTAAGTTTGATTAACTATTTCTCGTTCGATGGCTTAAAAGTTATTCCCGTTTACTTTTGTAACTAACTACAAAATTGAACAATTAACTCGTGGTAATTTATTTACCTTATTAAAAATCACTACAAGAACTATGAATTTCATTTCCAAGTGAAACTGCCCCATGCAATGTACAGACTATACCAGCATTTTCTATTGGGTAAAATGAATGGGAAATGTAAGTTCAACCAATGTCACTCCCGTAAAAATGTATAATACCATTCATACAGGCAGGATATAATAATGAATAATTCAAACTTCATTCAAAATACCAAAGGACTAAAACTCAAGATTAAAAGTACTTACACGTTATTTTCAAAGTCAGTATTTTACCTGGTTAGAATGGGTGAATAACTCAGGCGGTGACATATTTGTCTCTCTAGAACATCTGTTGTAGTTCAGTGAGTAGAATACTGATTATAGGGTTTTGGGAGAAGTTTTTCAACTGACAACCGACTAGTAATAAATTCTTGTGTGAAGATCGTGTCTTCATCAAAGTCTTTGAATATTTACCTCTGTACTTTACCTCGTATTAGCGTACTCTGTTCGAATCCACTTGCATATTGCATGTAAACAACTTTAATAAGATAAAAACACAGAGACTTGCACATGCAGTCGTGGTTCAGAGCGATCATTGAACATGAAGGAACAAGTCGTGTCTGTTCTACTTTGCTTACAATGGTGGACAGAAAAAAACACTTGGTGTTAAGGATTCTTACAGGTATAACCAGTTTATATAACTCATGTAAGCCTAATAATGTTTAGCTAAAATAATTCTGGTTTCCTCAGTTGTGTGGAAAATATTAATTGTGAACGAAACTTCAATATAAACTTCTTCAAGATTCTTCGGGACTTTGGCCTAAAGGTGGATGGTTTGCCGACATTCATCATTCAATCAAGGCGTTAAACACTCCTCAACAAATGATTGATGAAGTGATTCAGGTAACTGAATATGTGAAGATTAAATGAAAAGACTACTCATGATGCCTGTAAGCCATCTCAATATTCCATGTTATCACCAGGAAAGTGAAAGATTCACCACTGTCTCTTTCTGCGTACACAGATTTTGTTTAAGTCGTTTGATAGCAATCGCTACAGCAAAGCATAGCAAGCTAGGTTTCTTTTGCTCGTTGATTATTTTGAACGACTTCAGGTTGTCTACATTATAACCAGTGTCCAATAGATGACGAGCAATAGCACTGTTTAATGCGTGTGAACCTTTCATTCTCAGGTTCTTTGGTATGCGTTCACAAATGCGGACAATAACCCTTCTCTCTGTTCTTCCAATGTGTGCGCTTTGGCCCGTACATGTAAATTGGTAGACACAGTTGGAGGTAATATGAGATGGGTCTTTGTCCAGTTTTGATTATCTCAAACAACTAGTTGTTTGATAAACACAAACAAGCTTGGCGCCTGGATATGTTCTTTTCAGGGCAGCGTTCAGTCTGCATCTTATTCTACTAGCAGTATCATCACCTTTGAATGCAAGCTACAGAAAGACAGGCTTTGTACCTGCTGTGTTGCTTTTCACTTTTTCAACACGACGTCTCCCATACTTGCCGATGAACTTTTGTGGGTAACCGTTGTCGCGTAGGCATTTATCCACAATGGATACCTCTTCCTCAATCTTTTCTTTTGAACACAGTTTCCTCACACGATCAAATAATGTTCTCACCATTCCATTTTTATAACTTATAGGGCAGAAGCTTTTGAAGTTAAGATGAACCGGCCTCCAGGTCTCTTTTCTGTGTATATATCTTATATCTTATGATTCTTCCGTCTATATCTCGTTGGATACCCAAGTCAAGAAAATGGAACTTCTCCTCTTTTTCATACTCCATTGTAAACTTAATATTAGGATGGGCGCTGTTCAAGACTTCTAATACTTGAGATGCATCATTGAAAGAATTACAAATAACGAAAGTGTCATCGACATACTTGGTATAGAAGAGGATTTTAACCTTGTTTTTTCTAGGCTATCAATAAATGAAATCTGCCTGGTGTTCGATAAATCAGTACTCTACCTATATTTTAAGTACTGATGACACGGCGCAGATTAAAAAGACTCTGATAAACAGTAATCTGCTCCTTCAAGCAGTATATTTGGATATAAAAAAGAAGTCAAGATAATTCTGAGAAAAAGGTATAATAACTGATCTTGTTCGAAAGGCTGTACAACCGGTTCAGAGAATGCAACAGTCTCTAACATAAACAGAGAACGTGACAACAGTGGTGTTGGCGCTAGTCCATACGAGTGTACGTTTGAAACAAGTCTTGTTAGTGCACCTATATTTTGGCCAAAATTTTATCACAATATACCACATGTAACAGGAGGAAACGCAAGAATAAACAAACAACTTCTCTCACTTTCGCCAACCTGTCAGAATATTTTATGATCTTACTTGTAGTGTTTGTGACGAAGGGGGATGTTTTAGATATTGAAGAGAACTAACTGTTCACCTGGTGAAATTGATCTACATACTTGAGATGTTATCCATCAATCAAATGACACAAGATATGGATGATGTGAATGGTGTGCCGAAGAGAAAACGTACGAAGGAAGGAAGTAATGAACTCAAGTCTTATTTATTAGTCACATGATTTGTTGATAATTTAGCTAATCGTTTTACTAAAATTGTTCTTTTCTGTGAGGACAGATTGTGCATCTTTACAGCAGAGTTGAAAGGTCATTGTATCTTTTGTCTAATGCAACAAAGCAGTGCCATTAACCAAAACAACATGGAATATCAAAGTGCCTGTAACTATTAAGTTAAATAAATAAGTAGACAGCAATGATGTTGAGTTGATTTATTTAACCTGGTATAATCTTGATGAAGATCATGTGTCCAACTGTACAAAATGGTCAATTTTGTCATGGTTATTTCATGCAGTTGAAAAGTCTAGTCTGTGTGTAAGTAATACCAATAAATATAGATGCTGAAAAGTTCTTCAATCGAACTTGTCACATTTGAATAGCACACATGAAAGCGGAGAAGAATGCATGTGCCGAAACCCCAAAGGACGTAAACGTAGAGGAGAAAATCACTTAAGTGAAGGGTAATGGGGATTTTCAGAGTCTGAAAGATAAGGAGTGAATACATATGCATTGCTGTAATTTACTGCAGTCACTTAATTGGTCGGTGGACAAAGTAGCCCGTCACTTTTCACATTTTCATTCTAACTAGGAAGCGTCTCCTTTCTTCCATACTTATTCCCTGAAATTATTTCAGTGAAAAAACTGGAATAGGCAATGATTCGTTTCTAGGCTGATAAATGGATTTTTCTGTTCCAACCCTGTGAAATCTGCGTTTTCGTGTATTCTAATTGTTGGTTTCTTTTTTCCAACTAATGCTCGCTGACTATTTTCGTCCTGAGTTTGTGCATTCTTAGAAGTTGTTCGGACGAAGTTGTCAGGAGAGATGGTAAACATACCGGCTGTATACAAACCAGTTCTTTGTTGGACAGATTAGTTACTTTGGTAGTTGTAAATGTTAAACTTACCAGAATACCTGGTGAAATCTCTTTTGATGTGACAAAACGTTAAAACGAATTATTTATTATTATTGTTCCCTTGAGTTCCGAGTGGAACATAGGGCTTCAACAACACACATTGTCCTATCTTCTGCCGTCCTCTACAGTTTGGAGCACGACTGCCCAAAATCTCTCATCTCCTCCTCATAAGAGCTCTTCCATGTCACCCTAGCACCGACGCCCCACTCGTCATTTCCCTCTAGGATTCCACTTGAGGTACTGGAGCGTGGTGTTATTCGATGGCCTCCTCAATAAATGCCAGATACATCTCTTTTTTCGCCCACATATTAGCTGAGCGATCGGCTCGTGGTTGGTTTGTTCTCCGCCGGAGTTTCTTGTTAGTACTTCTTTCTGGCTGCCTATTTCGCCTTCAGTATGGAGGCAGGGAAGGAAGCTGTTGATAAAAGTCTGCAGTCGGCTGTTGGAAATCCTTTTCTTCACTGATACCCAGCGCAAACTTTTGACCCGTATAGGAAGACCGCATTCACATTGATGTTGAAAATCTGAATCTTGTTCCCTATTCTGAATACAGGAAATTTTAAACTGGTTTCAGGTTGATGAAGGCGTGTGTATCTTGCTTTTCCTATTCTGGCCAGTTTTGACATCTCCATGGGTCCTGGCTGCCCGTATTTGAAACAATGCTTCCTAGATAAGTAAACGCAATAAGTAACCCCTTGTTAAATCTCTCCCTCTGGTGGTGATTGGTGCTGGTTGTTGTTGTTTTTGTCGTTGCTGTTCGTTGGGTATCTTAATCACCTCCGTCTTCTCTGCCTGCCTCTCCTGCCAGTTTGTTAGTTTTCACCTGCCTGTAAGTCTTCGAGTTTATGTGACATTAGATGTATATCATCCAGGAGCGAAATCCAGATCTTCTAGAGTCTTCTCATCGGTGGTCCAGCGTACTCCTGTCTCCTCACTTCCATGCACAGTCTAACGCATAATCCAGTCTATCACAATTAAGAATATCATCGTCGGTGATAATAGGCAGACCGCCTGTCTTACTCCTGTGTTCACTTCGGACGCCTCGCTGAGTATCCTGTTATGGATCCCCTGATTAACGCGTGGCATTGTCATATAGCCAGCTGCTGAATGAGGTTGATAAAGATTTGGGCACTGCACGCCGTAGTGTCGAAGTAACTTCCGAATGGCGTCTGATATTCGCAATTCTCATGGGACAAAAAGACGCGGTTTCCAATTGGAAACATCTCATAGTAATAGTTAGGCTTACATGAAGCATTATACTTGCAAATGTAGGAAAGAACTCGTGCTATTTTTCAGTCTTTTTAGATCCTCTTCCATAGTTTGCAGTCTAGCCATCCTTTTAGGATCAAACTGATCTTTTTCTAAGGTATTTATATGGATGCGGGATAAGGCATCTGCTACCTCGTTTTTATGTCCTTCGACGAATCTAAAATCTGAAGTAAACTGAGAAATGACCTCGAGGTGCCGGAGCTATATAGGTGATTATTTATCGTACTTCGCTTTAGTTAAAGGTTTGTGGTCTGTGCAGATGGTAAGCGGTATTCCTTCAAACATATGAAGAAAATGTTTAAAAGCAAGAAAGACTGATAGTATTTCTCTATGGAATGCGCTATATCTTGATGGGGTACCGTCTAGACGTTTGGATAAAAAGGAGAGAGATTGCCATTTTCCAGCAGAAAACTTTTGAGAAACTGCACCGACGGCTACGTCGTAAGGGGACTGCCTAAGGAGCTCAGTAACATAACAAATATGGGAATAAAAATCCAAGTCAATGAGATGAAAGTGTAACAATATATTATCAAAAATGCAGTAATGAGTTATATTAATTAAAAGGTTACTTGGATATACTGTTAAAGGCCACTGCTACAAATTATTAATATGATCCACTGTTGGAATCATGTCTATTAGTAGAAGCTGTGTGCCGGTTGTAGAATTGTCTTTGGATAAGGATAATAGGTTCCTGCAATAAATCCAAAGTATACAACACGGTATGAGTGGAGCAAGTAGACAGTAATGACCGGTGAGAAGGTGAATCTACCAACAGTATACTGCACTTAAAATTGTACTCGGAAGTTATATGTATTTAAACATGAATCGTTTTAAACAAGAGTCATGCACAATGTCACTATTTTCAACATCTAACAAAAAGTGTGCAGTCATATTGGTACGTACTCCATACGGCTCCCCCCTAGAGGTCCGGAAAGTCTACCGCAGACTTTCACTGTTATTGAAGTAAATAATAATATTAATAACCATTTCTAGGATAAAAATAAGGATACATAATTACATGCGTGTACGCGAAAAGGTATTTGGATCGTGTAAAGTTTGAACGTGTCCCGCTCGTAAGATTTAGATATGATAGAGAAGATTTGTAGCTCAGGTGGATAATTTTGATGTGGTTTTGGTCTCTGAGCTGGATGGTTAGTTTGCGAAGCTTTCATACTTCAATTTGAAGTATGCGCTGAAGATGTCACCCAGTAGGGCGATGAAAGCTTCGCAAACTAACCATCCAGCTCAGAGAACAAAACCACATCAAAAAGTTTGAACGTATTTACAAATAGTTCAACAACAAAAATTGAAATAGAAGTTCATGTCAATTAAATGGGGTTGGTTTCTCTTTGCACAAACCATGAACAAAGATTTTTAATGTATAAACAAAGATATCTATGTACACAGTAATTAAAGAGGGTAAAAAATAGATTGAAAATTGATCGTTTCTGAAAAAAAAACAGTACTTGTTTTGTAGCTGAGGTACATACAAATAAATAAATAAATAATAGTGATAGTAATCTTTTATAGTAACAGTGACATCAAAGTGTACTAAGGAATAGTAATTGTCATGATAATAATGTCTAAACGATATAAAATGTAATTTTTTTTATCAGTCCACAAAATGAACGTAGCTAGCCGATTTACTGATCTGCCGACTACTACGTGTTTGATGTGGAGGATAGATAAGAATTGGTGTTGAAAATACGATGATTTTAATATCTTACTTCAAACTGAAGATAAGAATTGATGCCATTGGAGTGGAATCAACTGTCTAACTATTTGGTTGTGCAGTTGTTGATGTAGCTTCAAAGTCGCTGTCTGTGTAGGCCGGTTTGATTCGATCAATGGAAACAAACTCCCGTTTTCCATCTTTTTCACTGTAAAGTGTATGTCTGAAAGTTTAATGACTTGGAAGGGACCTTGGTATGAGGGTTGAAATCCCTTTCTGGTGGTGTCGACTCGAATGAAGACGAATTTGCAAGTTTCCAGGCGTTTGTTGATCTGATCTCGCCCGAGCGACTGTCGAGGTGCTGTTGGTTGAAGTTGGAGCATTTGTCTAGTTATTCGGTTGGTGAAGTCAGCAATCTTCACATCCGTCGAATCGGCTGAGGGAACTAGCTGTCTAGGCAAAGTTAGGTTGGTGCCATAAACGAGTTGTGCCGGTGTACATCCTAAATCTTCTTTAATAGTAGATCGGATACCGAGTAAAATAAAAGGTAAGTATTCACTCCACTTAGATGTATCATTCTGTGCAATGAGGGAGCTTTTCAGCTCTCTGTGGAATCTTTCCACAAGACCATTCGCTGTCAGATGATAGGCTGTTGTGGAGATATGTTTCACTCCCAATAATCTCGTTAGTTCACAAAACAGTGTCGGTTGGAATTGAGCACCTCGGTCGGATGTAATAGTAGCTGGTACACCGTAATTTGACACCTGACAGTCGAGAAAAACCAAAGCAACATTTTCCGCAGATATATGGTTTAGGGGGCATGCAATAGCCCAACGAGTAAATCTATCGATGGCTGTCAGGATATGTGTATATCCTCTTGACGTTGGTAATCGTCCTACAATGTCCATATGAACATGCTGAAATCTCTTGTCCGGTAAATCAAACGTCTTCGGAGTTGTAACAATGTGGCGATGTACTTTGAAGCATTGGTATTGGAGACATTCCCGTGCCCATCTCCGAATGTTAGAGTTTATTCTAGGCCACACGAGGCGTTCGCTGATAAGTCTGACCGTGGCACGTACTCCAGGGTGAGAATGCAAATGTAAGTGTTCAAATAACGCTTTTCGGCATCTGGGAGGAACACTGGACGGTTAGTACCGGTAGATACATCGCAAACTACAGTTGCATCTGATATGGGAATAGGTACGTCCCTGAACTGTAAGCAAGAGTTTCCGCGACAAGTTAGGAGTTCTGCGTCGTCTGATTGATGTCTACTGAAGTTTCGAGCTGGTTTATGTCACCTCTTGAAAGAGAATCAGCTACGACATTTGCGTCCCCTTTGATGTATTGTATGTCGGTTGAAAATTGGGAGATATAGTCCTACTTTCTGGCTTCTCTGGGAGAGTATTTTTCCAGTGAAGTAGTGAGAGCATAGCTAAGGGGCTTGAGATCAGTAAAAATTGTGAAAAAAGGGGTTCAATAATGGCGAATCAAATCCACGGCTCAGTGAAACCAAGTGGAGGTAGAGGCAGGTCGATTATTGCGTTGATTGTTGAGTCCTGTGCCTCGTCAGTCTCAGGTGCAGCAAGTAAATGTGTGGGTGAAGACATGAGTATTATGTGAATGAGCGATCTATGGGCAACCAATGAGTCAACTGATGTGCTATGAAGCATCTGTGTTTTTATTGGGAAAAGTGAAAGCATTTCAAATTTGTGGATAAATTGTGGTAAGTTCATCGTACATTTCTCTATCCATTCAGTCTTTCAGTTACAAATAAATTTTCGTTGTTTTGACAATGTTTTGAGTACATGATTATGTTTACTGACTATTCATCCCCTGTTTGTTTTTTCCGCGAAAACACTCAGTGTTTGCGAATGTATTTAAAGCAGTCAATTCTTTTTGAGTTTTTTGAATGAGTACATGAATCAAAAACAAACAAGTTTCGTGAAAGCCTTACTTACATGACAGCTTTAGGTGTGCATTCAGTCACAGATTCTGTGTGATTTTGCGACTCAGTGGAGGATGATTCATCCGTCACTGAATAACGGTGTCGTAACCCTATTTTATCAATTCAATACTTCTCTGTTATCGGTTGTCTGGAAACGGTTTCCAACTTTATGTTTTTATAAAGTTGAAATTCTCAGTAGGCGAAATAATTATTAATATTTACTAAGTGGCTTGAGGAATCCTTAATAAATGTCTGTGATGACCAATGATATATGGTGTTAGCACTTTTCCTTGATTACTGCAATCTCTGAAGAAGTTCAATGTTCTGCCTGCTTGCCACTTCACAGATTGTCTATGCTTGTCGTCTGTCTCGGCATTCGAATGTAATGACCAATATATATTTTTACTTGACCAGCGGTGTTGTGTAGTATATTTTTTCATTTAGGTTGATTATTTATTTAAGAGACATTTTTTCGCAGATGTTAGGGTAAAGTTTTCTAGGAAAGGCATTCTCTTCCGCTTCCCTTGATAATTCACTTCAACAGGATTTACTATGCCTGTATCACATGAGGGAATCTGATTTAAGTCTGCAATACCAAGTCATCCGTTGGCTCAAGATGAAAAATCGCCTAATAATCAAGAAGCCAGCTAGCTATTCCCCTATAAGGAATAATTCACACTGTGATGAAGTCGATTGCGCTCTCCATTGATAGCACGGTTTTTTTATACGTATCGATCAGTATATGAAGACATGGGTGATTTTATTTCTTCACGCAATTTTTATTAATTTTCAGTTTTTGAATTCTAATAGTGCTTCAACTTTACTACAAATAATGACAGAGACTGGAAAATAGGGTAATCTGCCTGATTACTAATCACATATGACTGCGCGATTTCGACCAATTATCATGCAGTTTGCATGATTAGTAATCACCTATGACTGCGCGATTTTGACCAATTATCATGCAGGCTGCATGATTAGTACTCACTTAATTGTTTCAAATATTACTACTACTTTCTGTTTAGTCATTTTTCATTTCGTTATGGATCGTGTGAGTTAAATAACTATAGGCTGTATTAATTGCTTCAGTCAATTTCCTTAGAGTGTGGACTAATTATTTACGAACATTATGGGGTATAACATGACACAATTGAAGAATGATTTCATGTTTCTTATAAAATTGAAACAAGGAAGTATCTCTCCTATTTATTACTGGGGTGGAGAAATGATCCTGGTACTATCTGAAATACACCATTCCCAATGAGCTTTTCTGCAAAACACCATCTTACCATCTACTGCCATATTCCACATCTGTGTCCACCCATTATGTCAACTCTTGTAGCTTATTCAAGTGTAGAATTGTCTTCATTGATTCTCAATTAATGGGATTATTGTATTGTACTTATTGTATTTCCAGAATGGCGAAGCTGAACCTGCTCAAAATGTCCAGCAGAATCGTTCTTCCACATCTAATTCTGATGATTTTGTTCACAGAATATCTGCTGGAGTAAATGAACTTCGTTGGTATGTTTTCTGTGTTTCAGAGTATTTTTTGTATGCTATTGTTTGACGTTTTGAAGGTTAGTGTTGCGTTCATATTAGTATTGTCTTGTTATTTTCTGCTTGATGTTAAACCGTTGAATAAGAGAGACATGAGGGTTAAGCGCATTGAGTAAGTGTTTACATTATTATGTCTAATGTGTACCGTTTATAATATTTATAAACAGATTTCAATTTCCGAAGTAATAGTTAATTGAGTTTATGTATCACCCTGCTAATATGACTTGTATGGTTCGTTTTCTTTTCATCAGTCAGCACTGGGGTTATGATGTCGTTTTAATAGCAAACTCAGAAGAAATACACGCCACAGATTCATCCTGGCAGCCCATTCACCATACTTCGAAGCCATGTTTCGGTGCCCAATGAGGGAATCGCGTTCAAAACACATCGAGCTTCATGGAATTGAAGCTACCACACTTACTCAACTAGTTGAATATATGTATACTAGTGGTATGTTCACGATTAGTGTATATTGTTAATGTAAAGTTATATATTATCGAGTCTTTCGATTGTGAATTCCACTGCAATAAACAGCAATATATTCTGACAGAAAACAACTACCGTTGTTTTTAGACAATCAATAAGACTCCTAACTTAATCTACTCTGTAAACATGATTATTTACAATGCTGAACGAACTGGTGATTTTTGGAAGGGTGAGACTGGATTCTCAAAGGCACTACCACTGACTCATCAAGATGTCTTACCTCATGTATGTTCTATTCGCTTTTAAACGTTGAGTGTTTGCAGACTTAGTTAATTTTTATGCAGATTTCTTCACAAACCACCACCAGTTGTGAAAAGCAGGTAGCACTGGACAGATGTTTCGTCCTAGTGTGCGACTCGACTGAAGTGTGATTTCCAGTGGAATGCTTTATTGCTTTGTGGTGACATCTACACTGACAGTCGTATTTATGCTCCCTAAAGTATCATATAAATTACTTAAAGATAATTATTGTTCAGGGTAAAATATTTGATCACATGGCATACGTGAGGTACTCATATCTCTTAGGCTCTTTAATTTCAAATTTTCATGCGTCTATGTGGTCCTTTGTCTTACGTTATTTTAGAAATCATTGTGACAGAAGACAATGTGCAAACTCTCTTACCAGCTGCAGACTTTTTACTGATGAGAGCTGTTCGTGAAAAATGCTGTGAATTTCTCGAATCACATCTTCATGTCAGTAATTGTTTGGGTATTCGAAAGTTTGCTGTTTTCTATAACTGTTCCAGTTTACGTAGGTCCTGTGAAAGCTTCATAATACGCAATGTCAGGTACGTTTATTTCTGATGTGGTTTTGTTCTCTGAGCTGGATGGTTAGTTTGCGAAGATTTCATCGCCCTACTAGGTGACATCTTCCCAAAATTTGACTTTCATGAGTGTTTCTGTCATTAAATTGATTCGTATTTGATTTTAAACTTCTAACCTACACACTACAATGATTGGGTGGCTTATTATCCGTCAGCATGAACAACCTTATCAGTTTGAGTAGTGAGATCATCCGTACAGCACTAGGGGTCATTTAGACGATAAAGTGATTCCAAAAGTTCCCTTAAATAAGACTTTCGAAGAGTGGCAGTATTTTTCCGCGGTTACCACCTCCTACCTATTAGGTAAGAAAATTGAGGACAGTTCAGCGGAGAATATTTGCTTTATTTAAGATGTCATCTCTAGAGGCTGAACATCAAGTAAATATTTTCGCTGAGTCAAGTTTCATTTATTTAAGCAGGAGACTTCAATAATTTGTGGGAAGGAAAATAATATACCTAGTATCTTGTGTTTAGAATAGACCATGTTTGCTGCATCTAACTTTCCATTCAGAGAAGCTTTACTAATCTCTATTTTCTGAATATTAACCATCCATCTTCATTTCCGTTTCAGTGAAGTACTCAAAACAGAGGAGTTCACACGATTGAATCCAGATGAACTTTTGGAATTTGCTTCTATCTTCGCCTCAAACATCCCATTGCGCAACGACCTTCGAGCGTATGCTGAGTTCGTTCGTCAAAGTGTAAATGAACAACGAAGATAACTTCAAAGAATTGCATGAGATGTTCGATCTTCTTTTTTCGCACAGAAAAGTCAATGGCTTTTTCAATTCTTAGGATATATTTTATTTCGGTTCTTAATCATTACTTATTTCTCTGACAACGCCGACCACGAACCACCTGCCAACATTCAAATTGACAAAATCCTAAGCGGTGACTGATTCTTTCTGGTGATGTTGTCATTGATATTTTTGTTTTTTGCTACTATTTTTGTCAGTGCGAAATACATGCAATTCTACCAAATATGAGATTCTGAATTCTGTCCTCTCTCCTCCGTTTTGTTGAGTGGTTTATTGGTATTCAATCTATGCGGAGTGCAATTAAAAACAAACGTTACATTTTGGTGTTGCTTTGGTGAGCTTCGTCTCCAGATTTACCGTGTTAAATCCCAGATTGTGTTAAATGCTCTGATATAAGCAGTTTGTCTAAGAATATTCGAAATGGCAAAACTGCAGTTCACTTCACTAATACTGTTAGACTAAAAGCACGTAATCCACTGAAGGCTCTCTTATTTATTTGTTACAAATAAACCGATTTCATGTGGGGATATCCTCAGTGTTACATACGAAGCCAGGCAGTTTTCAAACTTACCCCATTGGTAAGTCCCGTTTATAGTCTACCACAGCCAAGAATGGCTTATTGTGA
The DNA here is from genome assembly GCA_944472135.2 of Trichobilharzia regenti. Classification (NCBI taxonomy): domain Eukaryota; kingdom Metazoa; phylum Platyhelminthes; class Trematoda; order Strigeidida; family Schistosomatidae; genus Trichobilharzia; species Trichobilharzia regenti. The sequence goes on from CALYDD020000544.1 coordinate 46,949, forward strand.
ATTTGTAAGAATGTACAAGTAAAGCCGATCACTGATTCACTTACGAATACTGTTCGTGACAATCTACCTCTTGTTGATAGTGTCAACATCCCTTTGAAATCTTAAATTCGTAACAATTAGAACCTATCATAATAATAATAATTATTATACTGGCAGTAATTAGTTCAAAAATGCATAAGTAGTATCAAATTAGACTATTGGAGGTAGAGAGTGACCGGTGAATTCCGAAGAATAAGTCAGAAAATAGGTTGTCATTTGTACAACTTATGCTTAGTACATTGGTCGGTTATGCAGGGGAATTCAGTCGACTTAAGAATGCATACATTGAGCATTTAATACTAAATATCGTTTCTTCCGACGACGCAATAACTCATCTGTTGTTTTCTGTGATCTCCGTTCACAGTTTGTTATTAGGTTGCAGTTTGTGGGAAATACTTTTTCTCTCTGAGATACAGTACAGTGTCAAAATACATAAAGCCATGCATAGGTTAACAGACGAACGAGGTATCCTGCTGCTACTTTCTTTAGCTTAGTGTTATACGGTACCAGGATGAGTGAAAGTATGTGCAGGAGTTTGAAGTATTCGCGCCGCATATTATTACAATCTCGACTTCAGCTTTTTATCCATCTGGCCTGGAGAACAGAATGCATCATTTGCATACACTGCAGCTAGGCATCTGTTGCAGGCACTCATACGTCCATACAACGTTTGTGCTTGTACGTATATATATATATATATATATATATATATATATATAAGTGTTACTTGCATCCTTGTCCTTGAATATGTTGATCTAAATAAAACCCTTGAAATATTTTATAATACTCATCGATCAGTTGGTTTCACTGAAGAAATAAAATCAGAAGGAGGATTTCCAGTTTTCGATTTCAGTTCGAGTTGAACTGATGGAGCAAGCGAGAGATCAGTTCACTGTAAATCCGAATAGAATGGGGTGCTGACAAACTTCGATGGGTAGGCGTGATCATTAAAATCTCGAAGAGGAGAAACTGCACAACACCTTGTCCTTATACATCATTCCGCAAAGATAGCTACACCACACTTCCAAACTTCGCCTACATATTTTGGCGAACTGAATTATTTCATGGAGTTGTCCATCATACTAACTTGAATACAAGAACAAAAGGTTCAGAGAAGAGTCGCTTTTCGGCGAATTCATTCACTTAGCTGTACAATCGCATTTGTGCGTCGGTGGCACAGTGGTTACGACTCCCGCCGACCATGCACATGTTCCGAGGTTCGATCCCCTGCCTACGCACACCTGATATCCATGGTCGACGGGCAAAACTTGGGCTACCGATATCCATGCTGAAAATTCCATACTTGTACCAAAGATACAGTATGGAATCAAGCTGTAATCAAAAATAAAAAATGAAAAATAAGTTATTTCGTGTGTGTGTGTGTCCGTGTCTGTGTGTGTAGGTTAGGATTGTCAAACAAGCATACAAACTAGTCAGCGTTATTGTTTACGTCATCAAAATGTTTCTGAAATGTGGTGAATAGTCAAATTTCAACTGTGTACCCACCCAGTCATCTACAAAGTCGAAGGAAGCATCCGTAGAATGTTAATTTTCCTTATACTTTGCACTGTCGAGGCCTTAGTGATCCGGATAGAAAACCCTGATTTATGTACACAGAGGAAACTTTTCCACGCCCTCCTTGTGCCTTGGGCATAATTCCAACTTCTATTACTTTGTTAGTAATGCTTTTCCGAATTTTCGTATGGCTTATTATTAACATCTTTTATTAACCAACCCTTTATTTACTCTTCATACCTATTACATGATTTATTTTCGACAAACGTCTGTATGCACTTTCATTAACATGCTATTTTTCTGTGTGTCTTTCATATCTCAATACTTACCAATCTTAAGCACTCCTCCCTCATCCACCCAGTTAGAATTTGATTATTCACCACATTTCTGAAACATCTTGATGACGTAAACAATAACGCTGACTAGTTTGTATGTTTGTTTGACCATCCTGACCTACACACACACACACACGAGATAATTGCATACAAATGCAATTGTACAGCTAAGTGAATGAATTTGGCGAAAAGCGACTCTTCCCTGAACCTTTTGTTCTTGTATTTGTGTCTGGAATGGTATTCTTCGTGACTGTCACACTAACTAACCATTTAACAGTTGTACACTCCAAATATGAAAAATGTACCGGTTTTGGATTGTTTCATATTCCGTGTTTCGTTAGACATAGAAAACGCTAATTTTAGTATAAGCGGTGGGTTATTATGCTCAGAAAGCAATCAGGAATAGAGAAATGATAACCAACTGAAGATATGCCAAAATGGGATGTAGCTGAATTTTGTTAACTTAGCGTAAGAACTCACTTGAGTTAGGTGTGAGTTGTCACCTAACACAGTGTATTGAGATGAAAATGGTTACTACTTAGAATTGGTGTATTTCATTGTTTCACTGCATACGCGTGAGTTATCAGGCTCTTGAATCCAAATGTTGCAGCCAAATCTAATAGAATCCACTGTCCAAGTAAATATTCACTGAGGAGAAAATATATACTATGTATTTGTATATTGTGAAGAATTAAAATATACCACTTAGAGTTACTTCTATGTTCCAGAAGATCAATCTACAGCGGTCTAATGCATGATTTAATTTGTCATGTTTGTTGAATTCTTTATATGACTTTACAGCCATCATGTGTAGTCCGTTCATTTCTTCTTCACGTATTCAGTTACCCGAACCACTTCATCAGTCATCTGTTGAGAAATACTCAACACCTTGATTGAATGGTGAATGTCAGCAGTGAATTGTCCGGAAAGAACTCACAATGGTTACTCCTATGCAATTATGTTTCTTCACGTAAATCGGGAAACCAGTTTTCTGACGTAAAAGATTATTAGAATCACAGCCATCGTACTTTATTGTTGGAAGAAAGCAGGTTGAATGCTATGAATCCTTACATGCTGACAGTATTGACGTTCACGTTTAGTGCGAAGTATACTAACATAAGATCTAATACCCACAACTTCCATAGTATTCGTTCCGCGGACACCAAAGGCAAAGCAAAACTCAATAGTTAACCGTCCAAATTACGAGATATATTTCGGGACGAAATCGGAGTGTGAGATTATTGCTTAGCTAGCTAGGGATCGCTCACGAACGAACGAACGTGACACGACGCAGTACCAAATGGCGCGGATGCTTGACCGGAAGCCTTCAGCTAAACAATTTGACCAAAACAGTGAGGGTCAGCATCCAATGTTCATTGATGAATGCTGTGGCCAATAATATTGGGGAATTATTTACTGCTACAAATCTCTGATATTCAATTTTAGAATTATGAACTTAGGCATTCATTCAGTCGAACTGGGTTGACGGGTAAGATTCTATTCATCAAGAAACTAGCAACCTCTACTGTCTGAAGTGATTGTCTTTTGTCGAAGTTCGTCTAAATAAAGCTGAAATCGCTTGAACAATTCGGTAGCTACCTGAAGAGAATGTTGGATTATAGTTTGGAAAATTCACCATGGCGTCTAGTGTAAAATGAAAATGGGTTGATCACAGTGTAATCACAGAATGTGAACCATCTAAATCCGTAAATATTTTGAAATCTACTCAGTACACTGAGTAGACATCGGCAAAGACAGATAATCATCTGTATAGTGTGGATTAGCTTATCTCGGTGGCCCTCTTTTATCAATTGAGGCAGCTAAACTGATTCCAGTAAGCCTCCAGAGTGATGACACAGAAATACTGCCCATATGTCGCCCGAGATAGTCTTCATAACAACTGTCAAAATCGATGAATCACGAGAGGAGGAGACGAAAAGAAAGAAATCCGGAGAGTAGGTGATGTCTGTCAGTTAGCGTTTCGGATTAATAAATAAACGACTTTAACGGTTGAGTGAGATGGACTATGACAAGGATACATGTTTCTTAAATGTAACGTGAGAGAGTCTAGGGACACTGGGAATGACATCTCAACTTACTGACAGATGCCCAAATGCTGCCCAGTAAAAGAGAGAATGTGAATTGAGTAACAATACTCCAAATATGACCACAATCACTTAGACCATCTACAATCTAAAACTGGACAAAATAGAGAGACAAAAGGCGTTTCATTCAGAAATCTTCCGGGATAAGCAAGCTTCGAAAAACCACTTATCATCGGAATCTGTGAGAGAGTTGAAAAGTCTCCTTGTGCAAGTGAATTAAAATGCACAAGTGTAGGAGAATAACTCCACACAATGATTTTTCACCTGGAATATGATGATGAAGGCGATTCTTTTTATTTTTGTGAATCTGTGGAATTTCTAACGTTGTTGTTGTTCTTCACACGCTTTATTATTATAGCTTGTATAATCAGTCATCACCCCAGGAAGATTTCATCTTTTCATTCAATTATTGAAAAATGTGAAACCGGATTTTGGAATAAGTCCATACCTACGAGTATGTCTGTTCGATTTACCGTCGCACATTCATTCAATTGAGTCTTGTGTTTAGCACAGACAATAAACATACGTCAGGAAGATTGGGATGTCCATCTACTGAAATTCAAGTCAAATAGGAAATATCGATGACATAAGCCCCATACAATCACACAAAATTTATGTTCGCCTAAAGTCTATAAACTAAGCGAAAACTCGCCATTAATAAATCAAGTAGGTGATTCTTAATTTCATCTTAGGTTTCTCCTACATAAGCATGACTCAGGCATTGAACAGACTTAATCCTAGCTGATAATATTACTGTCACTATGACAGCATCTTTTACTACCATATACAGCGGTATGTAATTCCCCAGAATTATTCCCTACAGAATTAATCACTGAACGTTGGATGCTAACCCTCACTGCTTAAGTCGATTTATTTAGCTAGAGACTTACGGTCGAGCTGTTGTGTTGCTCTATTTGGCCAAACTAGCGTACTCATAGATATAAGAATAAAACTTGTGCACTGTGGTAGAGTTTAATTCCATTATAGGTAAATTTTTGTTTTGATAAAGTCTCACAGTGTTATACAGTAATGTTTACTGACGACGTTTCGAGCACAATTTATTGCTCATAATCATATCATAGCGTACACGTATATCCTAGTACTTCTTCGCGTTTATTATTGTGTCCTAACATTGTGATTACTCGACATCCACAAAGTTAATCAGAAGGCATTTGAGAAGGAGTACGGACGTGTATTCTTACAGTAGCCAAAATCCAAAAGTTGAGCGATTACAATGTATCGATGTTAACACGCAATCTTTAGAATGACAAACAAATCCAAACAAACAAGTCCAATTACATGGTGAAAGTATACTACTATGCTGTCCCTCCACTCTGCAGAGAGGGGGTGTTATGTACTCGTCGCTGAATTATTGTTATGGACTGGTCGAGAAACTAATAGTCCTGACGCAAGAAGGCGGAAATCAGAAGACCACTAGGTTTGCGATGATACTTCTATTGTCCAAACACAAGGAGACGAAAATAAATGGTCTCACACCAAAGTGGTAAGTAAGTAAAGTAGTTGTAAAGTAAAGTAGTTCACACAAATTGTAATGCGAATATATATATAAATAATTCAAACAAGTGTGGGAAGAATCATTAGACAGTCTTAACATGAATGGCTAATTATAATGGAGTGTCGATCTAATTATACATAGCGAATATAGCAGACATGCCAACAAACATATATGGATATATGTCACCAAGCAACGGACTGTCAACAAACACTCATATTATATATAATATAATATAAGGAGAATACACATTAATAAAGGAGACAAGTTCACACAAGTGAAGTGGTCACAGACTAACCGGACAAACAGAAAGAGAGACCAACATGCACACACACACATAAATATATATATGTGGATACATATCAGGGGGTTAGAAAAGGTTGACCCCAAAATTGTACATCCCGACTTACCCTATGGTGGTCCGTAACTGGCGGTAAGTTTACTAATACGGAACCAATCCCAGAAACCACTTCATACAGGCCGTGTGTGACCGGCCACAAGTAGTTGTCCTCTGGGCTCTGCCGTCACGCAACACTAACCCTCTTTCAGTTCCAGGTACCCGAAGAATCAATCAACTTCCACGATGTGGGCAGCCGGGAAGTAACAACCACCCACACACTTCCATGAGCACACGAAGCCTTACTGAGCATAATTCTCCTTTACCCACATCACCTTCATCATCTTACTCCCCTACTACAGTTGGTACTATTCTTCAGGTTAGTGAGTCATCTTCACTTCACTCTGCGACCACAAACAACGATGAGAGCAATAGAAATACCTGCCGACAGCTTCTTAAAGCCCCGTCACCAACTTCATATAGGGGTATATAACCCCAGGACCTTCTTCCAAATCGGACAACAGGCATCACTAGCCAGTTCTCTGACATCTAGTCATCGATGTGTGTTGTATTTCGGAGACACGCATACAAGACCCGAGTGTGGTCATTCACTTAACCTCGCCCATCCAACAAGGTGAATCTGTAAAATTCACTTGAAGGGGGTCAGGAGACCTCTCAGCTAGTTCGCCAGGACTCGCAGGTGTAAGGATAGCGTTGAATGATAGGGCAGAAAAATCACTTCTTGACTGGATCCCAGTAGATAGTTGTACGTGTGCGGTCAGTCTGAACGGTTCCGTTAGAAGGAAGGACGGCGTTATCCGTCGTTGTCTTTTCGTAGTCTCCACTTACGCCCCAACAGACTGCAGTTCGGATACACTAAAGGAAAACTTCTACCTGAAACTATCTAATTTGCTGCAAAAAACAAACGTTCAGATATAGTTGTTTTAGCAGTCGACTTCAATGCCCAAGTAGGGAAGTTATGCCAAACTGAGAAGTATGTAGGTGGTACGTATGGAGATCCCTGCCGACGAACCGACAACGGTGATCGTCTTCTACAGTTTTGCTCAGATAATTATCTGTTCCAAGTCAGCACTAACTTTAGGCACAAAGAGAGACATTGTGTAACCTGGCGACCTCCATCACCAAATCAACGCTGGACTCAGATAGACCACATAGCGATACAGTATCGTTGGCGAAGGTTAGTTGAATACCGCCTATCCCTGGTTCGCGCACGTTTATGCCTACGTCTAAACGGACATAAAAAATTGTTGGTAGCGAAGCAATTACGCACTCACAACTAGATCGAGACTCTGAGTCCTTATTTAAGGAAGAAATAGAGAAACGAGTTTCTGAGGTCGACAGCAGGACTTCCCCTGAGGTAGCCTGGCATAACATACAGTTAGCTGTAAACACAGCTGTAAACGCGGTTAATAAGCTAAAACTAAAAGTTAGTAAGAGGCATTGGATCTTTATCATCACGACCGAATTGATTGACGCAAGACGCCTGATTCCGGCGACCTCCGATTATGATGAGGAACGAAAGCTACTCAAACGAAAACTAACAAAAAGTCTTCGTAACGACCCTGAACAGTTGTAGGCAATAAAAGCGAAAGAGATAGAAAAGGCATTGGCGATTGGTGACACAAAACAACTATTTAGACTTATCAGGGAAACAGGTTGCAGAAGGAAAACGATATGTGAAATAATCTCTGAGAAAAATGACACTATAATTAGCTCCCAGGATAGACGACTAGAACATTGGAAAGAACACTTTGAGGAGCAATTCAACTGGCGTACAGCCACTCCCAACTTACCGAACATCCAACACCTCCCTGAATGGGATGTAGACACAGGTCCTCCGTCCCTAACTGAGGTTACTAATGCTGTCACTAATCTGAAACGAGGCAAAGCAACAGGACCTGATGAAATGACTCCAGAGATGTTTAAGTACGTTGGAGACAGTCTACTGTTTGCGTTAACTAAGGTACTAGGCATAATCTGGAAATCAGAGGAAGTTTCGTCGGGTTGGTGTAAGTCATTGATTATTTTTATGTACAAGAAGGGAGACAAGTCTTCCTGTCATAATCAGGGGTATTAGCTTGACCAATATGGTGGCATCTAACGTCCTAGGCCCAATAATCATGCATAGACTAAGCGGTCCACGAGAGGAACAAACACGAGAGAACCAGGCAGGTTTTAGACCAGGAAGAGGTGTATTGATCATATCTTCACCCTTTGAGATTCTGGAATGGGACATACGCATATTTAGCGGCGTCCAACAATTGTCATATTTCTTGACCCAAAGGTGGAATTCGATTCTGTCGACCGAGAGGTACTATGGCGATGTTTGACTGTAAAGGGGATGCCAAGAAAATAAATTGCACTGATCAAGTCACTCTACTTGAATTCACGCAACCAGGTGAGGGTTTACGGCGAGTTGTCATCTGAAATGGTTACAACTACTGGTGTCCGTCAGGGATGCCCACTATCCCCCATTTCTATTCAATTTCATCATAGATGTACTAACGGACTTAACTTTAATTGACTTCAGAGATTAACCTCGTTGACTTAGAATATGCAGATGATATAGTCCTTCTAGGTGAAGATGCTGACAAAACTGAGCAGAGTCTTCTGAACACCTCAAGCTGCAATCTGCGAATGTTTGGCATGCGATTTGCTCCCGTCAGATGTAACATGATGCTATAGGACTGGGTTACATTGACTCGCAGCTTAGAAATAGGGAGTTAAGTGATAGAACCAGTTGACTACTTCACTTATTCGGGAAGTTGCATCAACCCCAACAGGTTTATCACTGACGAAATCTTAGCACGGATACAGAAGGTTAGTTACTCATATGCCAATTTACGCCATCTCTGGCGTAGACGTGATATAAGGCTGGCTATCGACCAAAAGACGTGTGTACTGCTCAGCAGTTCGCTCCATCCTCCTTTATGGCTGTGAGACCCGGCCATTGGAAGTGAAAGACATGAAAAGCCTGGTTAGCCGTCTTTGATCGTAGGTTGCTGCCTTCTATCTCCCGTGTAAAGTGGTATAAGAGGGTGAACAATATTGAGGTTAGGAGTCCAGTGCTAGGTGGTTAGGACTCTCGCCGACCATGCACATGTTCCGAGGTTCGATCCCCTGCCTACGCACACCTGATATCCATGGTCGACGGGCAAAATTTGGGCTACCGATATCCATGCTGAAAATTCCATACTTGTACCAAAAATACAGTGTGGAATCAAGCTGTAGTCAAAAATAAAATAAAATCAATAGACGAGGCTGTGAAGTTACGTAGACTGAGATGGTTAGGACATGTGTTATGCATGCCTAACCATCGCCTTCCTCGACAGACAATGTTAGCTGACAAAGGGTCAGGTTGACGAAGAGCTAGTGGCGGTCAAGCCAAAACATGGCTTAATCAGTCAATGAAATCCACAAAAGTTAGTTTAAGCGACGTAGGAAAATGTAGACTTCCCGGTTTGGGTTCTCAGGACTGTAAACACCAGTGACTGGAGACAATCGGTGATATGGTTCAAAATCGTTCTGAATGGCGTAGAGCATCCACTCCCTGTGGCTTATAATATCCAATAAAACTATATTGATATTACTATTCTTTTTGCCTCGTATCCCTGTTTACTGTCTCTATTTTGCACTTACTTTTACTTTCTTCTCTTGCTTTGTGTGCTGCACGGAGTGTAGTGACTCAAACTGCTGCACATTAGTGCAAAGTTCTATGTGGAAACCAGTCAGTCAAATAGCGTATTATTCCCTTTTGTATTGTAAGCCTATGAGAGACTAGATATACTAAGTTTTACAAACGCTACACAACAGGCTAAGGTAGCCAGCGTTTATCAAACACAACTCTTAAATACGATATGAATTCTATTGATAGATTTACTATTAGCTATATACAAAAAGATACTGTATGAGTTTGTGTAGGGATAACACAAGCCCATGTGCACGACAATCCTAAGTGGAATAAAACAGATATTTACACGCATCCAGCAGTCAATGATAACGTAAGTGGGATAAAATTTAATTATTATCATTAAGCTTATAAACGTCCAAACCATAGAGAATGAGTATCGAAACCGGAATATAAGATTATGAAACCATTTATATATGATTCAATGAGACATATTTATGCATTGGAATTGTACAACATTAATTAGTCATGCTGTTCAGTGTGCGGTACACTACCCATCCGTTGAGGATTTTGACTTGGATAATGAATACCCAATGCTTCATCAGCTGGTGTGTCTTTACTTGACTTTGATTCCTTTGAGGATACAGTTTTGGATGACGGGGGTGGCGGCGGGGGTGGTGGTGGTGGCCCTGGAGGCAATACGCCTGTTGAACTAGGGTCAGGCAAAACCGATGACGGTGGTGTCTGCAATAAGCCAGCAGTAGGACGAACGACGTATCGTGGCAAAGGTGGTGGCGGTGGGCCACGCATAAATATTTCTGAAAAGAAAAGAAAACAACAGTGCACTAATGAATGATACCATAGATTTAACCAGGGGAAGTAAATAGCACCTAATTTGTTTGTTTTTTTCCTTCACGTTCCCCAGTGGAACATAAGGCCTCAAGCTAGTGGCTTGAATTTTCTATAGCAGTGTTTACTTTTACAGGATGGGGTTGCTAGCCTCATGCCCAACTTTTTCTCTTTACCAGCATTATTTCTGGCTTAGCGAGGTAAAGGAGTGCGTGGGCCGGGGATCGAACCCCGGACCATGTGCATGGTTGGCGAGCATCCTAACCGCTGTGCCACCGACGCACACCTAATTTGTAGTTAATAATAAATAATACTGTATCACTGTTTGTAAAAAAATATTTTAGAACTATTCTGTCAAATTTTGACGACAGTTCATTTGAACTGTATCACTGTTTTTATAAAATGAATTTATTCTACGATGAAATCATATACTAACATAGCGCCCAAGTTCTATTCTTATATTAATTAGTAAGCGTTGAAGGAAAACTTTCTGATTGGCTGGAAGCTTAGTTTAATCAATTTACTAGAAACGATAAATCTTCCTGTCAAACGTCAAGCGACGAGGGCTTTATCATATGACGATCAAAATACAGTGGCAATTTAGCATTTACTCACTCATGTTACCGCAGTTTTGACTCTGCGAATGGTTCGAAATACATCCCACTGGTTGTAAATACCAGAGGGGATGAACAAAGTAACTTTTCCTGTGAAGACGTGAGAGCCACACAATTTCTTCGGATATTTCATTCTGACTTGTTTGTATTAGTGTGCTATAAATCACTTTTAATTCATGACGTTTTGGTGGTTACTAAAAATCCAATTCATCTACGTAAGTTAAGTATAATTAGCCCCAAAAAACTACACAGATCTGTGTCGCCACTTACCATGAACATAGAAAGAACAAATAAAGTATAATTATATTTCAATAATTTACACACAATGATAAGTTTTGTTATTGGTAATTTTGCTCGAAATATTACCAACATAACTTATTGTGTATAAATTATTGGAATATAATTATACTTTATTTGATCTAATCCACAATGCTCAAACTTTTTACTGGTATAGAAAGAACAGCCTAACAAACCCTTTTGTCAAGCATATATCGGCGAACAAATTACAGATGTTGCTACAGTCTTTCATTTAACATATTGTAAGAAATCAATACTTTATTGTAAAACGACGGAATAATTTGATTTCATAGATCGACATCCACTTAGACTTCAAGTAAGAGAGGTGATATTTATCTCCGTGACCAATGAGTTCGTCGATTCAGACAATGGGGACATTAAGCATAGTTGCTTATTATCCACATTTGCATTAAAAAGTTTATATATTTTCCTTAAAAAACATTCATACAAACTGTCTTAACAATTCACTTTGTGGATGGTGACTAGCAGTCCAATCAATCGACGGGAAAATCTCAAATTAAATTAAATGTCTTAACAATTAATTTATATGAAATGTGATTTCTTTTTGAACACAAAAATGAAAAAGAGGCCCAATAAATTTTGCAACTACCGACGATACAATAAACACCTTTAACCAGATAAAGCTCTTCAAACTTATTATTTGTACTTACATGATAGTGGCATACTCTCTACTTGTAAATCTTACTATCAGCGTACCAAGTAGTTACCTAAAATCTACCTTGGCATTTTAATTTTTCAAAATATTGAGGCTTTAAATGGCTAGATAATCAGCAATAGGTATACAGTGGAGAATGGAAACTGAGCAAAATACTCACAACCTACTGAATGTCTAGTAAAAGCACCAGTACGGAAAAATTAGGTTATTTAGAGACATACAAGAAGTGAGGCAGAATAAGCTTGATACTATACAAATGGGTAAATAAGCTTAATCCTTCACCTTTGTACTTTTTAATATGGCTTGAAATATGTAACTTACCTCCGGGTGGTAGTGGTTCAACTACTGGTGGTGCGATTTGTATAGTCGAGACAATAGGCATTTTATCACCCGATGCTAGATCAGAAGTAGAGTTTAATAGAGATCTGGTAAAAGGTGGTGGTGGCGGCGGGGGTGGTGGAGGCGGCGCCATGAAAAAGCCTCCACTAAGACCAACTGACATAGCTCTGTTCAATAAATTGGTTGGAGGTAAAGCAGGAGGTAGAGGCAAACCAGGTACAGGAGGTAGGCTTATATCACCCGTTTCTGCTGATAAGTGAGAATTAGCTGCAGCCAAAGCCGCTGGTGATTTTCCCCAATTAACGGTTAACCGATGGCCACCTAAAATTAACCGATCATAAGTTCGTTCGGCGGCACGTTCTGCAGCACTTCTAGTAGTGAATTGTATGAAAGCACACCGTTGTTTGGCGTGAAGATTGACAGAACGTAATTCACCAAATTGATAAAAGTGATCACGTAGATCCTTTTCCGTCATGCCTTCAGGAATACCTCCAATATACAAAGTAGTTATTGTACGGTCCTCTGGAGGTGTAAGCTTAGGCATTGAGTCATATTTCGACAGTAATTTGGCTGCAACTGGGTCATCATGACCGTAGTAACGATCTTTCAGGTTTTGTTCAGAAAGTGGATCATCAGGATCCGTAGGCTTTTCATGCCGATAAGGACACTCCTCACCTCTTCTACATTCACCTTTTACCCAGAAAGAGCATATATGCGGACGATTTCTACGATAATACGGGGCGGTACGAGCTAACTTCAACACGACGTCTCCCATACTTGCCGATGAACTTTTGTGGGTAACCGTTGTCGCGTAGGCATTTATCCACAATGGATACCTCTTCCTCAATCTTTTCTTTTGAACACAGTTTCCTCACACGATCAAATAATGTTCTCACCATTCCATTTTTATAACTTATAGGGCAGAAGCTTTTGAAGTTAAGATGAACCGGCCTCCAGGTCTCTTTTCTGTGTATATATCTTATATCTTATGATTCTTCCGTCTATATCTCGTTGGATACCCAAGTCAAGAAAATGGAACTTCTCCTCTTTTTCATACTCCATTGTAAACTTAATATTAGGATGGGCGCTGTTCAAGACTTCTAATACTTGAGATGCATCATTGAAAGAATTACAAATAACGAAAGTGTCATCGACATACTTGGTATAGAAGAGGATTTTAACCTTGTTTTTTCTAGGCTATCAATAAATGAAATCTGCCTGGTGTTCGATAAATCAGTACTCTACCTATATTTTAAGTACTGATGACACGGCGCAGATTAAAAAGACTCTGATAAACAGTAATCTGCTCCTTCAAGCAGTATATTTGGATATAAAAAAGAAGTCAAGATAATTCTGAGAAAAAGGTATAATAACTGATCTTGTTCGAAAGGCTGTACAACCGGTTCAGAGAATGCAACAGTCTCTAACATAAACAGAGAACGTGACAACAGTGGTGTTGGCGCTAGTCCATACGAGTGTACGTTTGAAACAAGTCTTGTTAGTGCACCTATATTTTGGCCAAAATTTTATCACAATATACCACATGTAACAGGAGGAAACGCAAGAATAAACAAACAACTTCTCTCACTTTCGCCAACCTGTCAGAATATTTTATGATCTTACTTGTAGTGTTTGTGACGAAGGGGGATGTTTTAGATATTGAAGAGAACTAACTGTTCACCTGGTGAAATTGATCTACATACTTGAGATGTTATCCATCAATCAAATGACACAAGATATGGATGATGTGAATGGTGTGCCGAAGAGAAAACGTACGAAGGAAGGAAGTAATGAACTCAAGTCTTATTTATTAGTCACATGATTTGTTGATAATTTAGCTAATCGTTTTACTAAAATTGTTCTTTTCTGTGAGGACAGATTGTGCATCTTTACAGCAGAGTTGAAAGGTCATTGTATCTTTTGTCTAATACAACAAAGCAGTGCCATTAACCAAAACAACATGGAATATCAAAGTGCCTGTAACTATTAAGTTAAATAAATAAGTAGACAGCAATGATGTTGAGTTGATTTATTTAACCTGGTATAATCTTGATGAAGATCATGTGTCCAACTGTACAAAATGGTCAATTTTGTCATGGTTATTTCATGCAGTTGAAAAGTCTAGTCTGTGTGTAAGTAATACCAATAAATATAGATGCTGAAAAGTTCTTCAATCGAACTTGTCACATTTGAATAGCACACATGAAAGCGGAGAAGAATGCATGTGCCGAAACCCCAAAGGACGTAAACGTAGAGGAGAAAATCACTTAAGTGAAGGGTAATGGGGATTTTCAGAGTCTGAAAGATAAGGAGTGAATACATATGCATTGCTGTAATTTACTGCAGTCACTTAATTGGTCGGTGGACAAAGTAGCCCGTCACTTTTCACATTTTCATTCTAACTAGGAAGCGTCTCCTTTCTTCCATACTTATTCCCTGAAATTATTTCAGTGAAAAAACTGGAATAGGCAATGATTCGTTTCTAGGCTGATAAATGGATTTTTCTGTTCCAACCCTGTGAAATCTGCGTTTTCGTGTATTCTAATTGTTGGTTTCTTTTTTCCAACTAATGCTCGCTGACTATTTTCGTCCTGAGTTTGTGCATTCTTAGAAGTTGTTCGGACGAAGTTGTCAGGAGAGATGGTAAACATACCGGCTGTATACAAACCAGTTCTTTGTTGGACAGATTAGTTACTTTGGTAGTTGTAAATGTTAAACTTACCAGAATACCTGGTGAAATCTCTTTTGATGTGACAAAACGTTAAAACGAATTATTTATTATTATTGTTCCCTTGAGTTCCGAGTGGAACATAGGGCTTCAACAACACATCTCCACTTTGTCCTATCTTCTGCCGTCCTCTACAGTTTGGAGCACGACTGCCCAAAATCTCTCATCTCCTCCTCATAAGAGCTCTTCCATGTCACCCTAGCACCGACGCCCCACTCGTCATTTCCCTCTAGGATTCCACTTGAGGTACTGGAGCGTGGTGTTATTCGATGGCCTCCTCAATAAATGCCAGATACATCCCTTTTTTCGCCCACATATTAGCTGAGCGATCGGCTCGTGGTTGGTTTGTTCTCCGCCGGAGTTTCTTGTTAGTACTTCTTTCTGGCTGCCTATTTCGCCTTCAGTATGGAGGCAGGGAAGGAAGCTGTTGATAAAAGTCTGCAGTCGGCTGTTGGAAATCCTTTTCTTCACTGATACCCAGCGCAAACTTTTGACCCGTATAGGAAGACCGCATTCACATTGATGTTGAAAATCTGAATCTTGTTCCCTATTCTGAATACAGGAAATTTTAAACTGGTTTCAGGTTGATGAAGGCGTGTGTATCTTGCTTTTCCTATTCTGGCCAGTTTTGACATCTCCATGGGTCCTGGCTGCCCGTATTTGAAACAATGCTTCCTAGATAAGTAAACGCAATAAGTAACCCCTTGTTAAATCTCTCCCTCTGGTGGTGATTGGTGCTGGTTGTTGTTGTTTTTGTCGTTGCTGTTCGTTGGGTATCTTAATCACCTCCGTCTTCTCTGCCTGCCTCTCCTGCCAGTTTGTTAGTTTTCACCTGCCTGTAAGTCTTCGAGTTTATGTGACATTAGATGTATATCATCCAGGAGCGAAATCCAGATCTTCTAGAGTCTTCTCATCGGTGGTCCAGCGTACTCCTGTCTCCTCACTTCCATGCACAGTCTAACGCATAATCCAGTCTATCACAATTAAGAATATCATCGTCGGTGATAATAGGCAGACCGCCTGTCTTACTCCTGTGTTCACTTCGGACGCCTCGCTGAGTATCCTGTTATGGATCCCCTGATTAACGCGTGGCATTGTCATATAGCCAGCTGCTGAATGAGGTTGATAAAGATTTGGGCACTGCACGCCGTAGTGTCGAAGTAACTTCCGAATGGCGTCTGATATTCGCAATTCTCATGGGACAAAAAGACGCGGTTTCCAATTGGAAACATCTCATAGTAATAGTTAGGCTTACATGAATCATTATACTTGCAAATGTAGGAAAGAACTCGTGCTATTTTTCAGTCTTTTTAGATCCTCTTCCATAGTTTGCAGTCTAGCCATCCTTTTAGGATCAAACTGATCTTTTTCTAAGGTATTTATATGGATGCGGGATAAGGCATCTGCTACCTCGTTTTTATGTCCTTCGACGAATCTAAAATCTGAAGTAAACTGAGAAATGACCTCGAGGTGCCGGAGCTATATAGGTGATTATTTATCGTACTTCGCTTTAGTTAAAGGTTTGTGGTCTGTGCAGATGGTAAGCGGTATTCCTTCAAACATATGAAGAAAATGTTTAAAAGCAAGAAAGACTGATAGTATTTCTCTATGGAATGCGCTATATCTTGATGGGGTACCGTCTAGACGTTTGGATAAAAAGGAGAGAGATTGCCATTTTCCAGCAGAAAACTTTTGAGAAACTGCACCGACGGCTACGTCGTAAGGGGACTGCCTAAGGAGCTCAGTAACATAACAAATATGGGAATAAAAATCCAAGTCAATGAGATGAAAGTGTAACAATATATTATCAAAAATGCAGTAATGAGTTATATTAATTAAAAGGTTACTTGGATATACTGTTAAAGGCCACTGCTACAAATTATTAATATGATCCACTGTTGGAATCATGTCTATTAGTAGAAGCTGTGTGCCGGTTGTAGAATTGTCTTTGGATAAGGATAATAGGTTCCTGCAATAAATCCAAAGTATACAACACGGTATGAGTGGAGCAAGTAGACAGTAATGACCGTGAGAAGGTGAATCTACCAACAGTATACTGCACTTAAAATTGTACTCGGAAGTTATATGTATTTAAACATGAATCGTTTTAAACAAGAGTCATGCACAATGTCACTATTTTCAACATCTAACAAAAAGTGTGCAGTCATATTGGTACGTACTCCATACGGCTCCCCCCTAGAGGTCCGGAAAGTCTACCGCAGACTTTCACTGTTATTGAAGTAAATAATAATATTAATAACCATTTCTAGGATAAAAATAAGGATACATAATTACATGCGTGTACGCGAAAAGGTATTTGGATCGTGTAAAGTTTGAACGTGTCCCGCTCGTAAGATTTAGATATGATAGAGAAGATTTGTAGCTCAGGTGGATAATTTTGATGTGGTTTTGGTCTCTGAGCTGGATGGTTAGTTTGCGAAGCTTTCATACTTCAATTTGAAGTATGCGCTGAAGATGTCACCCAGTAGGGCGATGAAAGCTTCGCAAACTAACCATCCAGCTCAGAGAACAAAACCACATCAAAAAGTTTGAACGTATTTACAAATAGTTCAACAACAAAAATTGAAATAGAAGTTCATGTCAATTAAATGGGGTTGGTTTCTCTTTGCACAAACCATGAACAAAGATTTTTAATGTATAAACAAAGATATCTATGTACACAGTAATTAAAGAGGGTAAAAAATAGATTGAAAATTGATCGTTTCTGAAAAAAAAACAGTACTTGTTTTGTAGCTGAGGTACATACAAATAAATAAATAAATAATAGTGATAGTAATCTTTTATAGTAACAGTGACATCAAAGTGTACTAAGGAATAGTAATTGTCATGATAATAATGTCTAAACGATATAAAATGTAATTTTTTTTATCAGTCCACAAAATGAACGTAGCTAGCCGATTTACTGATCTGCCGACTACTACGTGTTTGATGTGGAGGATAGATAAGAATTGGTGTTGAAAATACGATGATTTTAATATCTTACTTCAAACTGAAGATAAGAATTGATGCCATTGGAGTGGAATCAACTGTCTAACTATTTGGTTGTGCAGTTGTTGATGTAGCTTCAAAGT